>JAHWFP010261276.1:16159-95631 GCA_023313725.1 Lithobius niger
CCCCCCCCCCCCCCTCCCGCGACATATTATTTACATCGAAGCTGAACAAATAAGTACGGAGTTTGCTGCCATTAAAGAGATGTACCTCCCAGCGCCATTTTTCTCGATCCTCCACATCAAGTACGGCCCCAAAGGTCTATTTACTTACGGTTAGTCTTTCCTTTGCTAAAAATCCGTTTTAAAATGTGGCGTCTAGGAGATTTTCTGTTGAATATTGGGGAACTTTATTTACGTAAATGATGCTTTGCGCGCATACAATGACCTTGAAGTTTTATCTGCGTGTGCACAGTTCTAATTTTAATCGTTTGCTAGTAATTACTATGAGATCAAAAATCTAAAGGACTAATGCGGTAAAAATTATAATTAATTATTCCAATAGATCACCGAAGCAAAATTATAAGACAGTAGTCTAGAAAATTATAAATTGTGATTTTAAAATACAAGAATCATTCCGGTTTGTGACGACACAACTAATGCGTTCGCGCTGGCTTGTCTATTAGGCGCAATGCCAACTGAGATAGTAGCGTCGTTTCTCGCTGTGAGGAACGAAGCTAGAGTCTTAGTTGACCTTGACTATGGTAAATACGCGGATGCGATCGACGCGTAGCTGTTATAAGGCAGGCGGAAGGTTATAAGGAAGGCGGTATGTTGATCCAAATTAAGCTTCTTAAATGCAGGAAGAATCACCGACACTGTTAAAAATACGTACGTCCGAACCAATCTTCATATTTTTTTGCCCCTCCAAACAAAATTGCTGGATGCGCCACTGCAACCCGAGTTACTTTAATTTATATTTCATAATGCGTACCCTAATACGTCCTTTAACAAAAGGCCAAATCGTGGCTGTTGGTTTGCTAATCAAGCTGTTGATAAAATAATTAAGCTCGCTTTTGCTTCGTTGTGGGCTTACCTGCGGGGGACTTTCAAGGACAAGGCCAAGACAAGTCAATCAGTACTGCCAGGTCCTCGTTTCAAACCATGCAGCTGTAGTGTTACGTGGTGTGATAGATATAGTGTCCGCGGCCTATCTTGAGTTCGCCCCAGAACGAACACAGATAATCGATTGTACGTTTTTGGTAGCAGAGTGCCTTATTGATATCCAAGATGGTTGCAAAAACAATGGCGGCCGTCGATCAACGCCGCTCCCTCCAGGAAGACGTAGCCGTACCTGCAGGACTCAAGATACGCTACGCACACAATAAGTCCATGTTTCCAACGAAGACTTACATTGTCGCAGTTTTATCGATGTAATACTAGTTTAATTTCTATTTGTTTATACCACAAAACCACACACACAAGCACACGAAAAAAAAGAGCAGCTAGCATACCAGTCCATGGTTGAAAATGCATTAAAAGGACATTCCCTCCCCCTATGTTCGCACATCCTGCACTTTTGTAAACACATAAGTCTGAGTAATTGCAGCAAAACCGTCTCGTACTGTGGGGGAAAAAACAGGAAACAAAAACGTTTGCAACTTTCACAAAACGTTTGAACTAAACCTGAGTCATGATACAGCCAAGAAGGAAGCATGCACTTTAAATATCCTCAAACACGCTGCCAAAAATGAATAAAATTTACCTAACTCTTTAGAAACTTCGTATTTAGTTATTTGTTGTACAAATCTGTATAGATAATTACACAAGCGGTCAGGCAGCAGACGATCAACACCGACCAACAACAGCCACGCGTGCCAGGTAGGAGGGAAATCATTGTGGGGAAAGCTTTTCAGGACAGCATGCTTCTCGAAGGAGCAGCTTGGGGCTTGAACTTTGATTTCCGCCAGCATGAACGTGCACATGGCTGGTACAGTATAACAGAAGTGATCATTAGAAAAGGGGGGGGGGAGGAATTTGAGTCACGGGATGTGCTGATTGAGTGAGCAAAGCGAAGAGAAAATCAGCGTTCGCTAGCCAGTGTGCGCAACAATTAGAAGAAACTTAATTCGGCCAAACATGAACATGAGCTGCCATACCAAACCAGTGTTGCAGACCGCACAGTCAGCACCAGCTAGTAATAGATGAATACGCCAATCCTGTCCCGTAATACAGCTAGATGAGGGGTGGAAAAGGTTGGTAGGTTGGCCCACCAGATTTGTGAGGGGTCCCCCAAACAACGCGAGCCATCGCAGCCAACGGCTTGAGTCTTCTTCTCCAAACCAAGTGAATGCCAGCTCGAATCCCACGTCCGACCTAATTACTTGTCTGATACTGTTGTCACACAGTGAAGTTGTAAAGGGCCTGTTGGTTTGGCTCTCACAAGAAGTCTACCTCACACTAACAATACTGCCACCGTAGCCTGTAACAGGACAGCCACAATCAGAATTTTTTTTTAATCTAGTGATCATAAGACCCCTTTTCTGGGCGTTTTAAGGTTTCTGCGGTACGCGAGTATGCCAGCCCAGTGTAGTGTAAAAGGATATTGATTGGATCGAGATGGTTCCGAGGCATTTTACAAAGTTTATCACTGGCCTGTGTACTTTCGTCTTACCAGGAGATACTAAACCTGTGGGGTTGAACTTACGCCCTGTTCTTTAAGATAGTCAACGTAAACTATGCCCTTTACTTTCAGCTCAAATCGTACTAGGAGTATTCCACGAAAGCCGGGTTGCAGTGCCCCCTTTTTCTCAAATGGTGTTGTAAAGTGTAGGAATTCGCCACCAGACCAAGTTGTTTATACACCCACACTAAATAATTTTAAAAAGAAAATACCCCCCTCCACTGCTTTTTATGTGCAGGTTTTAAAATTCTTGATCGACTATAGTCAAAAGTCATATTTTAGCCTTTTACATGTACAGGCAAAAATTCTCAGTTAAAAGGCTAAAATATGACTTTTGACTAGTTAGAATTTTTGATAACTGAGAATTTTTGCCCATGAATTACGTTAAATTGCAATCAGAGTTTTAACAAAACTAAAATTCCTTGTAATAATGGCAACTTTAAATGGTCTTTGTGTGTTATCAAATAATGAAAAGACTTTTATTTTAAACCAGTCAGATCAGCTTTTAGTATTTTTAACCATTGTGGTTACCGACTTACAGCGTAAACTTGAAAGGGCTCTTGTGGCAAATCGAGACTTTGACGTCAAGTTCGATATTTTTTGTACAAGATAGTGATGCTACAAGGCAACTATCTCGTCTCACACAAAAACTATTCGAAATTTAAAAAAAAACAAAAAATGTTACTACACCCTACAGTCGTCAGGGTTGGTTGTCTGCTGTTAGAAATTAATTTCTTCCCTTCCGGTGGAAGAAAACAGAAAAAACGGTGGCAGATTTGAAAGATACAGAAGAAAAAAGAAACACCAACCAAAATGGGAATAAAAAATGAACAAACAGTTGTGGCTGCATTAAAAAATTGCGCTTAAAATTGTAAGTCTTTCATTCAGTGAATCTGAATGGCAGCTCATACAGCAGTCGGTAAAACCAAACTCCCGGCATTAATATTGCTACAGAGCATTCTGTAACGAAACAAGTTTCGAT
The DNA here is from genome assembly GCA_023313725.1 of Lithobius niger. Taxonomy (NCBI): domain Eukaryota; kingdom Metazoa; phylum Arthropoda; class Chilopoda; order Lithobiomorpha; family Lithobiidae; genus Lithobius; species Lithobius niger. The sequence continues at coordinate 19,639 of JAHWFP010261276.1, forward strand.
GCTGTATTTAGACCTAACCGTCGTAACCGGTTTCTCAATTCTGAATGAATTTAAGAAAAAGTCGAAAAAATGGAAAGAAAAAAACTCGTGCAAACTTAGCAGCATCAAGGACACGTAGCCTAGTTTGTTGAAGACATTTGTCTCTTCCGGAAGAAATGGAAGAAAGGTATTTTCCACCCTTGACAAAAAGAAACTGACCAACTCCGACTGGCGTTCATATCCATTTCGTATTACCAGACAACTTTTTCCAGCGCGCCACCAAACGAAATAAACACTAACATAAATCCTAACCTGCACCACGAACCTTGTGAAAGGCCCCCCCCCCCCCCCGTTCCGCCAACAACGGCCAGAATGGTCAGCTATCACCGAAGTAGACGCTAGATTTCGAGTCCCTGACCAAACACACTTTAAAAATATATTATTTAAAAAAAAAAAGCGAATTGCCTCATGAGGGAAAAAGAGTATCTGCTTGAAGCGCACAGTGATCAGCCAATGGCAACCGAAAGCAGTCGGTAACATCCTAGATTAGAAAATTGGCTAGATAGAGCATCTTACTTCTTCCAGTTCTACTCGGGGCCCTAGCGGTACTTGCGGCTACTAATACCTCTGATAATGCTTTGCCTTCGCGCTGCTTCGAAGGCAATACAATTAGCAGAGGTATTAGCAACCGCAACTGCCGCTAGGGCTCAGCGTAGAACTGGAAGATATAAGATGCTACATCTAGTTCGTAACATACATATGCGGCCGGCAGTGTTGTTCAACAATTGTCGGTGCCTAACACTGCGTCCCAATTAAACACACATGTCCTACGACAAAAATGACCTCCCCTGTCTGCAATGATTATACAGCATAAACAATTATTTTGGACTACTTTGAGCTAACACAGTTTGTGCTGGTGACGACTTATTCATTTCGTACTGAGCTTGACTACAATTATGCTTCACACGCCAGCAAACCAAAACAAGCTGGGTAGGCCTATTCTATGTACAACAGCTGTTGTAGCGGATGATTGAAAAGCTACCCTTAATTTCATTACGCAGCGAGTTAACAATATCACAAAAGGCTTACAAGAGGAATGCACGGTAGTGTTTCGTCCAAGAAACAAAGGGGTTTTCGATTAGCAAGATCTAACAAAATTTCCTCATCAAAGAATTCCCCTTGAATGCTGCTACACTCATTCAAGTTGAAAGCGACGTCCGTCGAGCCACAATCAAATTGCAGCTGTGAATTACAGAAAAGTGTAATGGTTTAATAGATCTGTTACACACATAAAATTGTTCATCATTCAATTGCAACTGGCACCGACAAATAATTACCGACGGACCGATAGTCGCCGGTCCGGTCGGTCCCATCTGTTATTATGGGGGGACGGGGGAGGTACGTATCGGTGGTAGACAAGGGTGCCCGCTTGCTGACTGGGTGCTCAACAACTGGATCTCATCAGGGATGGAGTCAGGGGGCCCTGCACAAAAGGTCCCTTTGTCTGATCAAAACCCCAGCCTGAAGGAGGGAGGAGGAGGGGGAGGTGGATCCAGGATGAAAAGAAGGGGAGCAGCTGCCCGACAGCAGTCACTGACTCGCTCTCCTCCTAATTCAAGATGACGTCACTGGCTCACCACCATTTATCATCAGCTAGCACGTAATGCTTCTGTTGTATCGATGTGCGCATTGGGGTCTCCAACTTAACTCACTCCAAAGCTACCCAACTTTTGGCAGTAGGCACAAAATCAGAAGACGAGATTCTCGATGGGCGTTTTATTCACAGACAGTGGCTTTTGACGTAGTTTTGTTTTTGTTCTCAATGGGCAAGCAGACACACACGTGCTGGCAAAGGTACTACAACAAAGATGAAAAAAAGTTCTGTACTGTGTTACATGACATAACTGCCTCCAAGTACCTTGGATTAATCGTAGATTTGATAGGGTCGGTCCTCTTAGTATAATTACGTGTCTGACCTAACGTCACTGCTCCCATTTCGCGCCATTTTACTGATTCTTGCATTTTATTGGCTGTTGATTTTGCCGATGAATCGACACAAAATTGGACTAACCAACGAACGAGTACTCATGAAGTCAAATCGCTCCAATTGTTTAAATTGCTTTTAAGTGCATAAACTAAGCTACCAGTCCAATCGACAATCAGACTGAATATCGTAACGTTTGTTAGAGCACGGTCACACGAGATCATCGTAAAAGTACGCCATTGTTTTGGTTTCGAAGCAACGTCGTCAGCTACTCTCGTCTTGGATAATTTGGTAAGAATTTGTTGTATTTAACGTTCAGTAAAGATTGAACGATCAGATATTTCATAATTATTCATTAATTTCGTTAAAAACTGCTGGCTAGTTGAAACAAACCATTTTGTTGGTTTCGAAAAACCAAGCATCTGTCATCTGCTTCGAGGATTGGTTTGGAAGCGAAGACGTCACCAACTGAAATCTCGCTCGTGTGTACTTTACAATGGGGGAACTGAGTGAACCGACCCGGTAGGTCGAAGGTCCCTGACTGCCTCCATAATGCTTGCACATGCAGACAAATAGGCAGGGCAACGCAAAAAACTTAATGCATCTCCAAAAAGAAATGTCTATCTCAAGCCATAAGTTTTGCGCTTAAAAAGACATACCAACTCAATATTTTTGCCCAACAGACAATTAAGACAATTGTTAAACATGGAACACTGTAGCATGTTCTGAAAGTTTTGTTCCAGGGGTTGCTCACTCTGGGAAATTTCCGTACACTACTGACGGTCAGCAAGCGCTTGAAATCATAATCTTACTGTACACCTTTTTTTTTTAAGTGAGAAACCCCTCATCCTATCAGGACACCCACTTACGATTGTAAATCATACGAGAAGGTCCCTAGGAAATCCCTGGACATTCTTGGGAAATCATTAGAAATCACTGGAAATATCCGGGAAATAATTAGAAATTATTCGAAATTAGGGATGGGTCGGTAACCGAAACCGAAACCGAATTTTCGGTTTTTACTGAAAACCGACACCGAAACCGATTCGGATTTTGTGTCGTTTTTTCGTACGGTGTTCGAAAGTCAAAAAAATGATTTATTGTTTTACATTTTTTTAATAATTATCATTTTCTACGTATAAATGACAGCAAAGCTCCTAGCTATTAAAACGAAAATAGTAGAGGAAAATGGTGCCACAGCTATACCCACGGTCTATAACGCTGCTGTAAGTGAAAGCAGGAGTAAGTTGAAGCTAGTAATACAACTGCTGCAAGAAAATAAATTAGGAAAATCTGGTTGGGGTGGATGGCGGCAAAAACCGATACTGAAACCGAGGTTTTTGGGACGAGAAAACCGAAACCGGAACCGAAATCAAAAAAATGAAACCGACCCATCCCTATTCGAAATCCTTATCTTGGGATTCGTCACCGGAAATCCCTAAAAATCTTGGAAATCTTTGAAATATTTTACTGCTCATTTTTTTTAAGTGACCCCCCCCCCCCCCCACCCCACCCCGGTTTGTTATGCTGACGGTAACACTGCTTCAATGGATGTGTACGATGGGGGGGTATTGGAAAACGAATCGTACACAGGAATGCCAACATGGAAGGAGCACCTACCTGGAATGCTATATCAAAATGAGATAAAAACAAATGTATCGGAAATAAGAATTAAAGAAAAGAAAATCCGTGTAATCGTTACACTGAACAGCTAAGGATAATAAATTAAACCGAGAAATAAGCAAACAAGTAAACTCGGCCTTGAGGAGATGGCTCATATGATAGGGGCGTCCGAGTCGTGAGCCACAGATCGTTGGTTTACAGTACCAGGTCATTATCCCAATGCTGTCGAGAAAAACGACTTCCCGAATCTCAACTATTTTTAGCGTATGATTTTCACAGTTATGCTATTTTGTTTCCTTTACACCACGCAGTAAGAATGGCGCTGGTCACTCGTTACCCTTAGCTGTTCAAAATGTAGACTCCATTAAGTTACTTCGGTTGTAAATTATAACCTTAAGAACGTTAGCTTCCAATCCTAAATGTTGGCTTTATTCAGTCACTAATTCATTTTTACAAGTCTTTTCCCAAACTTTCGGAAAGGTACGGAACTCGAGGGGCTCGTACTTGCCTATAAATTTAAAATTACAGAATATTCCTACGACTGTTCAGTGGAAACTCGAGTCCCACAAATGAACAATCAACAGACAACAAAACAATGCCACAATGTACCCAGTATGAAACCTACTTAACCCGGCTTAAGCGGAATATGTGAACTGCGTAAATGTATACTGCTTAACTGTGTAAACTCGTAGCACTGCAAATATATGCCAAACGACACAACTGTAGCACTTTTATTTTTAATTAAAAAACGATCACGGTAATGATTAATGATGGCAAGATACGTCTCCAAAACAATTCTGTCCTTTGTTTCATTGTTTGTACCGAGTCCTGACCCCATGTGGTCAGTTATCGAACGAGTGACCGTTTTTACTTTTGCGGAAAACGTAATAATAATATAATAATAATATAGAGACGATGCACGAGGCACCCACCCACCCACCCAAATTTCCAGGCAGCAGATGTTAGTGGAAGAAGTACCACCATTAAGGCAGTTGTTTTTTGCCGCATGAGGGAGGAAACCGGAGTACCCAGAGGAAACCCTCGAGTAACGCGCGGGAAACAACCGGAGAAAAACCCATACATATACACTTCCCATAGCCAGGATCGAACGTGGGTCTGTACGAAGCCAGAGATGTACGCTGGGACCAGGACGCCTATCGAATCTGACACCCCAGTGCTCGCAGCTACCCGTGCACCCTTTTTTTTTTTAAACGTATGTTTAAAAATTACGCTATTACGAATAGTTGCTGCATGTGTCAATTCGCAAAAACTTAAGCATTCAATCGAACTTTCGAGGAAGGCACTTTTGTTTCTCAAGACAAGGCCGACTGGAGTAGAAATTGCGTTGCGTGTCTTGCCAGCCTCCCGTCCCTATGCCAGTTCTCACACGTTCCGCGAAAGGAATTACTTTGGTAAAACGGGATTTTGGCCAAGTCAAATCAATTGGCTTGGAGCCAGGAACTGCTTCTGTCCCAGACGGCCTTGTTTAAACGATGGGATACAAAGCACGACTAATAACATGCATACTTCCTTGCGTGATGACAGTTATTCACTGCTGAGGTCAAATAACTATCGATTTTAAGTCGTGTTTCCAACATCGATATCCAACACCGAAAACATCACAAGAAAAAAATAACACTACAAATATGAAACAAAGTTCCTTGAACTCTTCTACTAAGACCACCTTCTTCAGAAGGTAAATGCAAAAACGTAAGAGATTACATAAAGTCAGAATTCGAAACCACCGCTTTAATGTCTCGCCCACTGCATCAGTGGGGGAAAGACATTGAAGAGGCGGTTTCGAATTCTGACTTTATGTAATCTCTACGTTTTTGCATTCACCTTCTGAAGAAGTTGGACGAAGTTTGTAGAAGAGTTTTTAATATCTTTTTTCTTCCACAATTAATTTTTCACCCGAAAATTCAAGGAACAGTGTCTCATATTTGTGGTGTTGTGATATTTTTTCTTGTGATGTCGTCCGCTATAAACCACAATAGCCACCGCCTGCCGGTGTTTTCATATAAACACCGAAAACAAAACCAAAAAAAAAGCAGATTTTCTGTTAATTTAACTTCCAAGAATACGCTAGGACTTGCAGCATTTTTCAAGTTTTTCACTCAAGTTTTCCATGCCTGGAACACTACAGCCTTTCCTAAAACGGTTTTACCCCGTGAGATCTGCAACAGGAAAACACGCACCTCGAGCCCCCTCGAGGCCAACTCGTCAAAAGCTGTCTCAGCAAGAAAAAAAAAACTTGATAAAAACATCGTCTAGGGATCTTCCAGTTAAGCTGGACCAGCGGTCACATGTGCACAACACATTTGTCTAACCCACCAGCCTAAAATTGCTCAACAGACGAGCAGTGTTTGTTCTTGCTTTGTTTGCAGGCGCCTGACCCTCTGTATCAAAGTCTGGGCTAAAGAGTATCCCAAGGGTTGCTCGCAGCACAGCGAAACGTCCCCGCAAGCTGAAAGTGTGGATGGAACCAAACTGCACCAAGCTTTTTTTTTTTTAATTTTCATACCTCCAAGCAGTCTACCATACGCTTTCGCCGAAATCGTTTCCAAGCCCGCATGGCCGGCTCAAGACGATTTGGGGCCCCTAGGTTCGTAAGTGCAGCATTAAAAGCATCCCCCCCCCCCCCAATTTTTTCATTCGTGTCCAGTTAAAATCATTTTCATACGGTCCGGGCCAATATCTATCCATTTTACTTTTTGTGTTTCTTACAAAAAACAATGTAAACCACAAAAACAGTAAATAAAATTGCAAAAAAGGACTAATTACACTCACGAAAACGGAAAAAAAAAGACAAATTGTTACTAACTATAACCAGTAATGAGGGTCCATGTAAGTGAAAAAAAGAGGAAACAGAAGAAAATAGGTTAATTTTTAGGTTTTTACGTGTTTTAATGCATTTTTAGGTGGTTTGCAAAGCTCCAAAAAAGAGGAAATCCGCCTAAAAAAGGATGAATCTCACCCCTGTATAACAACAAACAAAAACACACGAAGAAACAAAAAACATACCTCCAAAAGTGGGAAAGAAAAATAAAAGAAACAGTGTAGAGAAGGGGAAAAAAGGGGAGGGGGGGGGGGGCCGAAATCCATTTCACCGTTTCGCGTTTATTATTTCCTATCAACGCAAGTACCATTAGTTTCGGTTTCGGGTCGCGTAACGCTTCGACCAATTAACCCACATCATTTCTTAAGTTTCAAAGCAATAGCACAGATTCTCACCCGGTTTTCTCTTTAAATTGACGCAATAATGTACAGGATTTTCAATCCATAACCTGCCTTCTCGTTTCGCTATAGTAGATGAATGCTCCCCTCCCGCGCGGGGCCCCTTTCATTCGGGTGCCCTACGCGGCTGCGTAGCTCGCGTGCCCCTTGAGCCGGCTCTGCAAGCCCGTAGCAATTTTGTGGCCCCCAAGGGGGGGGGGGGGTTTGGTGTAAAATACTTGCATTACATGAAATTTACCTCGAAATTGTGCGTTGTTTACTTTGCTATTATTTTGAACTGCTATGCCTCAACACGGCAGTTGGAGAGAGGCCAGAGGGAGCTGCCCGAGGCGGAAAATATTTTTTAATAGACCATCGTAAGGTGGTGAACCTTTTACTCAGTTTGGTCCCAAACGACAATCGACAGCAACTTCCTAAACGAGCGAACAGAACGCACCACTGTTAGAGACAGTTTGGCTCCAAACTTGACGTCGCGCGTACGCAGTAACGTTGCGTCAGACGTTTAGTACCTTCCGAAATTGCAATCACAGCTCAACAAAATCAACACACCCAACAAGCGCACTCGTTACGTCACACCTTTAACGTGACCAGACGTGGCTAATTGATAGGACCAGGCTAGGCTAATGGATGTAACCAGGCGCGAACAATGCCAAATTGCAAACCATCTCGGGGAGGTGGTTGCGGGTGGTTGCCAGTGGTGGAGCTATTGAGCATGCGCGAGGTACCGAAAACAGATTCATCGCTGACGCTGGTTGACGTAATCAAGCCAGATCAACACGGCTATAGTAGGGAATGAGCTGAACTGTCACCAACAGTGGTGCGCTTGGTTCGTTCTGTTCGGTGCTTTAGGAAGGTACTGATTATGACTGCGAAAATGTTTTCAGTAATTTTATTTCATTCCTCTTTGGCTCATTCAGAAACCTTAGTGATTTATTTGACCTTAATTTCAGGGCCTGAAAATTCGATTATTTCCTCAAATTCAGGACCTTAGGGACATTTTTGTTAGACAACTCTGGAGCTCACAATTTTTTGGGGGGGGGGGGGGGGGGGGGGATCATACGATCCCAGCTACCTCCCCCTCCCTTGTCTACGGGCCTGCATTTCGAACAAGTGTGAAATGCGTCCATGGTGTGAAAGGTCAAAGGATGGCCGAAAGTCGGTCGTATTAGCCCCTAAAACTATTAAAACGCCCTTTCAAATCTACTTCAATTTATATAAATTTCATGGTTTATTTATTTGCCGAGCAAAGTGAGGCCTAAATACTCGACTGATTTGGGATGGGTGTGTTTACCTGTTTGAAACACAACAACGTTCGTACTATCGTTCTGATTTGGTTGACTTTCGTGGCAAGGCAACTTTCGCGCACCGGAAAAAAAAATCCTACGTCAAATATTTTCGGAGATGTCCTGGCTTTAAGTGGATTTTGAACAACGACAGTAAAATACATTATTTCTTAACTCTACGTCAGTAAGAGGGAAGTAAGGGAGCTCGATCTAAAAGGTTAGTGGCCCCCTCGAGTATACATCTGCGTGCTTACTTGCTCCCAACAACGTAGCCTCTGATAGTTACGAGGTAGCCATGCCTTATCCTTTGCTCGGTCGCGCGTGTAACTGATCTGTAGAACTCGATTACATGCTTAGTGTAGAAGTATTTTAGTTTGGACGAAATTTAGTTAGTTTAGACGTTTATAAAGGTATAAATCATAAGTGTCTTCACGTTTTAGCTATTGTTCAATTTGAACACAATTTCGGTTTCTTTCTGCACATTCATTCAACTCCAGCAGAAATGATACAAGAGTAACGTTACAACAAAATCAGGCCTGCCCATTTCAGTGAGCCATACTTTTTTTTTGGCACGGATGATAGTGCTCTGTGGAGAGAGAGAGCGAGCTAGCATGTCTGGCTTTCTGGATGCTCTGAAACATCTGCAGTGTGCCTTAAATTACTATCTCTTCCACTTGGAACAGAGGTTTGAGTGTGCTGGGCCAGTCTGCAACGACACTTCAAGTTGATTCCATCGACTGATTAAATATTTTAAACTAAGAGCCGCTGTTGTTAGGAAGGAAGGCGACAGTGTTCTTGTTCACCCAGTTTCCCTACAAAGCTGCAAGACCAAATTAATTATTCTAACGATAAATGAGCGTGCGGCAGCATTCTGACGCAGCAGCACAGTTTCCTAATTGTATAACTATTCTGTATGCACTCCACGCACAAAGCAAGTCACGTAGGTCGCTTTTTGCAGTTCGCAAACTATCCACACAATGTAGGCGGGTTAAGAGAAACCTAAATTCCGTATTTATCTTAAATTCCTACCTTTCGAATCGTAGTGTCCTACATACATGGAAAGTACACTCAATGCTTCTAGTCCATAAAGCTTACTAGTACACTAAATCAGCCTAGCAAATTAAAACAATATTGGAACCAAGCAATTTATTTACCACTCATCGGGCAGATTTGGCTTTCCGTCCTGTTTATTATTAAGGAAAAGCGCTTCACACATTCACCAACTTTTTTGGTTTACATTTGCAGTACTCTTCATAAAAAATATTGAATACAGTACAACAGTAAGGTTTCACGCGGACTAAACCTTAGAAAACAGGCATCTAAAACCGTAAAGAGTATACCTAAACTTGTCCTTGTTCCTCTCCTGCTTTTACTTTGGTTCAGTTCAAATGACAAACCCTCTCCTTATTGTCGCGCATCCTGCACGTATATAGCATTTGCAACCTTTACATAAATTTGAGAGAGAGTAACTGTCTCAATACGTGGGAGTGGGATAAAACAGGAAAGCAAAAACTTTTTTAACATTTACATACGTTTGAACTAATGTTGAAAAACGGAATCACGCAAGAAAGCCAACATGTAAGTGTTTTATTACCGAAAATAAATGGTAAAAGGAAACAAGAAGGGTTAAGACATTACCAGCTCCAAGTCATTCTAATCAAGATTATAATCCCTAGACCCAGTGAGCTGCGTCGTCGTCAATATTAGTGATAAAAAGTTTTAAAAAAAAGTATAGATAGTAAATTAATACTGTTTTCACACGTAATAATTCGTCGCGGGTCAGCCCTGGCCAGCCCTAATGCCAGCTCCGGGCGCGCTTTGATTTCACACGTAATAAATGCTTGAGAGCCGACCCGCGCTCGCTTAGGAGCACCGTCTGTCGGCAAAGTGGATACGAGCAGTGAGTCGGCTTCACTTCTTATATTACGTGTGTTCAGGAGAACTCGACATTAATGTAAAACTGACGTCGCTAAAATGTTTGATTATAAAAGCCAAGAATTGAAAAAAGAAACACAAACCGAATGTAGGGGGGCAGGGGGAAGCCACGAGAAATAAATGCCAAAGATTACAAAAGTCGTTTCTTGAGAAACTCCATACCATGCCTGGTGATTTTCGAGCCAATCTATCCACCTACGTACCTTATATACAAAACGAAAAAACCACAACCGAATTTTGTGTGTTTTAACTCCTTCTCCCCAATCCGACTTTTTTCCTCAGACTTTTTCGTCTTTTCTCCGCGTTTTTTTTTTAACTTTGATCTTGTACCACGATCAACATGCTATAAATTCTTTTTGTTTTTTTTTGACTTTGTGTTATTGGTAATACCTTGCCATGACACCAAACCTCTTTCCGTTAATTTGGCAAATACTGTAACGTAACAGTTGGTTCTCGATTTTATTTCTTGCGTTATTAAATGTAGGCTATTGTTTTTATTTCAATACGGGTGTGAAACCCATTTCTGTTGCCCTTTGGATACAAATACTAACGCTCCAATAGTTAAATCTTGGCGGTGTGGTTCGGCAATTGTAGTTCCAAGCTTGACGGTTCGAATCCTTGGTTGGGGCAGTTTAACGTTCCGGAACAGCAAAATGGATATGGTTCGTATCACTTTATTTTGACATGTTATTTCTCCATAAATATGTCACGTCTTCTTTCTGTAACAGTTTATTATTTCAACATAACTTCGCACGCTGAAACATGGCTCTTTGATGTAGGTTTGTTTTCAGTTCAGATGACTGATATAATTTTGCTCAAAATAAAAAAATAAAAAAAACTGCCGGTAATTTCTAATCTTTATTTTTCCTGCAGTTCTTCCTTTGTATACACCCACACAAATCATTTTAATGGCACGAAATTTGCACAAAGAAAATAAAATTGGAAAAATTATATCATTTAGGGAAAATACTGCCAGTTATTGTACCAAACGCTGATAAAGAGTTGAACAGGGTGATACATCACGAACCTTCTATGCTCATAAGCAATCCCTTCTTTTCTCCCAAGTGTTTTTCAATCTGCGTGATAATGAGAATTTAATTTACGATTGACAAATAACTATTTCTTTTTTAGTGTTTCCCGTTTTCTTTAGTTTGTTTACATGTAGTGGGCTGCACTGCAAAGCTACGAGCGCAGGAGGGCTCGCTTCGAATTTCACACGTTAAAAATGAGGCGCGCTGGCCAGGGCCAGCCAGGGCTGGATAGGCGGGCCGGACGGGCGCGCGTCAGCCCTGGCCAGCTCGCTTTGGCCCAGAAAACATTATTACGTGTGAAATCCGCCGTCGCGGGTCAGCCAGGGCTGGCACCCAAACATTATAACGTGTGAAATCAGTATTAATAAGACCAAAAACACTTTAAAAACACGGAAAGAAATTGTTTTGAGACCCAGTTTGAACTGACGAACACTACGCGACATCACCAACTCGGACACCAAGGAATTCCATGGCTGAACTACATGGTTTGAAAAGAACTTTGGACAGTCCTTTTTCGTGTTTGTGATGGTTAGTTTAAAAGGGTGTTCTCTGGTATACGCATTAACTCAAGACACAGAAAAGGCTTTTGGGGTCTGCATCAACCCTTCCCAATGTTGGTCGCCACTCGCCAAATGGCGACTAGAAATTGAGCCTTACTCGCCAAAATGGCGACTAGCTACAGAGCATGCCACTAAAAAAGGAGTATCTCTGGAACCGTATAAGTTAGAGACGAACGGTTTGCGGCGTTATGCTCAGATTTATAAGGGCTATATAACTGGATTTTCTGCATTAATACTGAAGTTTAAGAAAATTGCATAATTTTGTTAATGCATAAATTAAAGAAACCTTGCAACATATAAGACGTATTTGGTATGTGGCGAGTAGAAATTGTGAAATGGCGAGTGCTTTCTAAGGTCTGCTGGCCAAGTGACGACTGCTACTAAATTGACATTCGGAAGGGTTGGTCTGCATCAACTATAGTCCTTGTAGGGTGAAAAAAGGAAAGTATAGATCTGCTTGTAATCGTCTCAGTACCAAAGAGGCTAAACCGAAACGTTTTAACTGTTCTTTGTACGATACGTTATAGAAACCGGAAGAAATTTAGTTCTCTGGACCGATTCAACTGCTTTAATATCTTTCACTAAGTGTGGAGACCAAACCTGACTGACATATTCAACAATAGGCCGAACGTACACATTAAATGCCCTTGCCAAGATATTGATATCTCCAGATACAAAACAGTGTAAAACAGATTTCATGACCAATCCGCTTAACACTGAAGGCAATCTGACAACAATGTTTTGAAAATTTGAGATTAGGAGGTTAGGTATAATGGCTGGAATTTGAAGGTGCCAGTAGAAAACGAATGGTAGGAAATTTTAAATGTACTTGCTGTTAGCTACAAGGCGAATGATCTATGTGGAGGTTACTTTTACCAAAATACAAAGTTTAATCTGTCAACATTCATTCAAAATAGTTCAATTACGAATTTGTGAGATTCTACTATTATTTTTTCTGGCAAAATAGCAATTACTACGGCGATCACAGCCATATAACTCAAGTTTAAGTTTGCAAGATGTAGAACCTGAATGGCGCGCGCACACACAGAGAGACAGACAGAGAGAGAGAGAGAGATTGAGAGAGAGAGACAGAGAGACAGAGACAGAGAGAGATTGAGAGAGAGTGAGAGAGAGCTGGCTGAGGAGAGCAGAATGTTATTTACGGAGTGAATTACCAATTCACACTGGAAACAAGGCAAAACAAACAAGAAACAAAAAAAAAAACAGTAAAAACCCAACGGCAACTATCATTAAGACGTACACTTGAAATGCAATTCAGTTGATTGAAGAGCCACTGTTTCAAATAATGCTCAATCAGAAGGGAAATTGCGAATCTGCTGATGTTAAGACCAAATAAAATACAAAAAAAAAACAATCGTACTTGATCAGTACATTGACGAGACATGCAGCTGATCAATACTTTTAAAAGTACTGTAAATGCAACCGCAGTATATTAAGAAGTGACTAAAAAGAAAGCACGAAAGAATGGAACTTTCCCCAGTTTGGGATTGGGAACCAGTAACTTCCTTCACGAGAGTTGGGCACTCAACAAAATTGCTATTATGTCTAGGATTTGAAAAGAGAAAAAAAACTCAGGTTGGGTTTTACTTAGATGTGATTGGTTTTTAACTGGGCTTTTATCAGGTTCACCCAGGATAAACTAACTTTCTTTCTAAGCATGGGGTGTTGGGCGGTAAACCAGTTCTAATGGTAGCCTATACCGCGGTACCAAAAATCCCACTTTCACACAATACCAGGTACTTACTCAGCTGAAAAATGTCTGGTACCACCCAACACTAAGCTTGGCAATATGGAAGGCTAGAAATGTTTTGTTGCCACAAGAAGAGCCAAAAACTCGGCAAAGAGCCATTCAAAAGTTATTTATTTTGTCCCCATCGTGGGACAAGTTGCTTTTCCAATACCGCACTTACACGTGAATACGAACGAAGGTATGTCGTATCGTTAACAGTAGATTTATAAGCATTAGACCGACGAACTATTTTTTTTTAAATTTATTTATGAATTTAACCATAAATTGACTGTATTTCATCTTACATATTATGCTAACAAAATTCAAGGCCATTTCAAGGCTCTTACAAAACAAAATGCCAATTTTTAAGGCTTTTCAAGGAATTCAAGGCCGTGTACGAACCCTGTTAGTTGTCGGGGAAACTGTTGAAAACTAGTCTCTCCGACATACTTTTTGGTTTGGAGAAATAAATGCGTCACAGCGACATCAGCAAAAAACCTGACATTCTTATCACCAAACCGTATTTAAAAAAAAAAAAAAGGGTTCGAATAGGCTAGGCTAGTACACAGATTAAAGAAAATCAATCAATTGTTTCGCACGTTTGGTCACCAATAGATAATAAGCTAAAAGTTATTATGTCACTCGCAGTTTACGAGAGAAATTGCACCACACATAACTAGTTAGGGCAGCAATTATCGTGCCATTACAGCAACGTTTGCCATCCTCCTAAGAATTACCATACGTTCTGTATCTACACAATGTGGTACTGGTGCTCCCCGTTTAAAAACTTTACAACGTAGCTAATGGTTGATTACTGGCCTTAAGGTAGCAATCGCTAACGGATGCCGATAGATTGCATAGATTACAACTTCTCTTTAGATTTTCAATAGATTTGGAGGACTTCGGCACAGCTCAACTCAACGTCCAAGAGAATTTAATTAAATTTCTCATCAGCCTCGTCCTGTCAACCTTATCATGCATTTTCATGTGCCATGGTTACTCAATGGCAGACTCCATTATCGTCCACAAGACTCAAGATGACTCACACTCAAACTCGTCATTAATTATGCATCATTTGTTCATGTCAGATGGCTCAGCTTCACTGATGAGCCGACTTGAGACATTGGACAGCAGATCTGTTCCTTAATCGATGCAGAAGCCCATGAAATTGGTCACTAAAACACTGATCTGATTATTATGACGCAAAAAGCTACGAAATGAGAGTTTTCGAAGTCAGAAACTCTTGAAACAATCAGCAGGTTTAGGTCAAGATTTAACTTGTTTTCCAGTCGCGGGCTGGTTAGCTATCTTTGATTAGTCGCCAGTTGTGCATCTGCTTATTGCCGTGACGGTTTTTTACGGTTTTATTTACCTAGGCTGGGCTATTACTATAAATAGATACGAAAAAAGGGAATTCAGGCAAAAAGAATAAATTAAAGAAGATAAAATAAGGAGCCTGCGCTGAAGCTTATAGTTTGACAGCCCTTGAAAGCAGTCTTGTCTCCAATCTGGCGGCTAGACAGATAGTTAACGATCTTGATCTCTATCAGCAGGGGGTCGATAATCGATTTCATCGTTCAGATAATTTTAGAGCTTGGCAGCCGAATCTACACTACTCCCAAGTGCACGATATTCACTATCAATTTTGGTTGTCTTGTCCTTTTAATTTTAACTAACACAATATGGGAAAAGTACTGCTCATGCTACCCCTCCTTCCACACAAATCTGCAGCATTAACAGTCTTTTATGGAATGACTTACATAGGAATTCAAGACATCAATACGCCAATTTTAGGTTGGGTGCAAATTGGACCCAATATATACGGGGACGGGGAATACAAAGCTAAATATTAACATCCTCAACTCGGAAAATCTTGTGAATTAGCACCACATATTTCACTGGTTTGCTAAATTTTGTAAGTCCTATTGAATTTCCATATGTATGACTGCCATTGGAAAGATCTAAAGGAGTGTAGAGTGGTCACAGTCTTAAAGTCTTTATTACGTGCAGTTCTAACATTATGAAAAATTAAATATTGGTGTACAAATACAGTAGTGTACATTGGTGTACGAATACAGTACTGTAGTGTTCAAATAACACGACTCAGCATTTAGTGCAACTATGTTCTACTTCAGGAATCCCTAGATTTTATCTATTTGACCTACGTAGCATGCTTGGAGGAGACATGCACAAGAACAGTTTTCAATGCAATATTGCAATGCAGGAGTAGTGTTCAAATAATACGACCAAGAGTATTTCAGCACATGGTGGAACCAGCGATGTTATGCTGAAGTACTACATATGGAATTCTCAGATTTCTTCTATTTAAACTACATAGCGTGCTTGATGGACACATGCACAAGGATGGTTTTCAATAGGGATGGGTTGGTAACCCAAACCGAATTTTCGGTTTTTACTGAAAACCGACACCGAAACCGATTCGGATTGTGTGTCGGTTTTTCGTACGGTGTTTGAAAATCAATAAATGATTTGTTGTTTTACATTTTTTAAATAATTATCATTTTCTACGTATAAATGACAGCAAAGCTCCTAGCTATTAAAACGAAAATAGTAGAGGAGAATGGTGGCACAGCTATACTCATGGTCTATGACGCTGCTGAAAGTGAAAGCAGGAGTAAGTTGAAGCTAGTAATACAACTGTTGCAAGAAAAAATAATTAGGAAAATCTGGTTGGAGTGGATGGTGGCAAAACCCGATACCAAACTGAAAAAAATGAAACCGACCCATGTAGCCATCCTGATCCTTGGTGACACTCATTTAAAAATGGGCACTCATTTAAACGAAAGGTCATTGTCAGCTACGCACGTTTTCAGGCATCTTAACACACATTTAACTACCAACAGTAAAGTTATGAAGGCAATTTTTTTAACCACGTGGGTGTTGAAAAACTTAAAAAGTTGACTACTAACTTTACTTGTAGGATTATAGACGTTTTAATCGTGTGCCCTAAGGTTTTCTTTCCTTAACTCAAACGTATATAATGTAAAGCCGATATATCGACTTCTAGGGCCCAGAGGGTTAAACAAGCAAGTAGGCCCTATTAATGCTTTAATTGTCACTATAACTTCCTGTGAATTTTTTTTTAACTCTGTCGGTTGTGGGATTTGAACAAGCATTAAGTTGGTTTGGAGACGACGACGCTAACCACTGGACTGTGCTTGCCCGCTATGCTCGGGGGGACCCCTCACATAGCTTGGGCGCAGATTTGGACTCTGCTTTTGACTGTCTTGTCAGCCGTCCCTTTCTGGGAACGTTGGCAGTTAAAGGGTTAAAGTTGCTAATTATTCTAATTTTAAAGCAAAAACCAAAATTCTGCATAGGCTACAGGCTAACCTGCAGTTAAATTGGTTTTTCCCATTTTCCCAAAACGACGGTTTGATTTTCATATTAAACCTAAATTAAAATTTCTTCATAGTTTGACCTAGCCTCCCTTAAAAATATGCACACTTGACTTTGCCCTTTTGCAAGGTTTAATGGCCATGCTCCTGTAAAACTGCCCTGCCTTGTAAACGCACGTCCATGTAATGCCAGTCGGCACCAGGAATGACACATTCAGCATTTCATTTTGACTGTGACGTATCCCGTCTAGTCACCGGAAGCGTTTAGACCTACACCGCTATCAGATGCGCCATTCAATTTCGTCC
This sequence comes from Lithobius niger, assembly GCA_023313725.1. Taxonomy (NCBI): domain Eukaryota; kingdom Metazoa; phylum Arthropoda; class Chilopoda; order Lithobiomorpha; family Lithobiidae; genus Lithobius; species Lithobius niger. The sequence goes on from JAHWFP010261276.1 coordinate 36,686, forward strand.
CACCAATATTGACCAATATCGATCTACAGCAAATATCGATCAGTCCATACCGCAGAAGTATATTGAAACCTCGATACTTACCAATCGTGTAGGATCTAATGGACTACTGGGAGAACTACCAGATGCCTCTAAACTCGACAAGCATATCCAAAAATCAAAAGATTATTTTAGCTAACTTTCCTCACGAAACAACAGCAAAAACCTAAGAGACTGCAGCACAGATATATTCATGAAAGATGCCCCAACGTTTAAGAGGTTTGAGCCTAAGCACTACAATTCCTAACAAAATGTGGTTTATACTCAGGTTTTTCTGTACACCTCTTGACGCAGAGATCGAAAAAATAGTGTGAGCCTTCCATTGAAAATGTCGCTTTTGACCCTTTTTTTTGCGAATGTCCCGCTCCCAAATCTCCACTTATTGTAAATCTGCCACCTGTGAATTCAGTACAAAACAAATTGGCAGATTTTTACATTGGATCTGCAGTATTCTCGATTCTCACAAATCCCAAGGGTGTCTGTGTTTTTGGTGGTTGGGGTGGGGGAGGAAGGGGGGGGGGGGTGCTTCTTGGCTTTTAGCTTGCAGTGTTGGGTTTTTCTATTCTATTCTAAACCATTCGGAACTTGGCAGTCCCATTCAACAATTTGGTTTATATACTATTACTTCTTTAAAATTATGTATTAAATTCAACTAGCCTGCAGATATGTTAATTATATGCCATGTCAACAATAGCTTGAGTGGTCGCTTTTCCAATATTTTAATTTCGTATCACTCCTTTGAGAGGCGGAACCTTTAACTTAGTCGCCTCTTTATCAGTTTTTGGTTTTGTTTCAATTTTTTTAAAAAATGGAGTTCATATTGCGCCAGTGCATATCACTCCTTTATGAGGCCGAACTATTCTCAACTTGGTGGCCTATTTACCAGTTTTTCGCTCGATTTTGTTATTTTGTTTGATTTTTCATGAATTGGACACAACTTCTTTGGTAACGTTGTTTAGAATTGTAAAGACACACTAGCAGTCGTCAGTATACACGTTGTCATTGTCAGAACCACAAAGTTCCTAACAATGGTTACAACAATACTTCCGTGCCCTCTCGCGTTATTTCCATTACACCCCCACCCCAAGGCTGTGAACCAAAAAAGGTATGCAGTTCGTATCGTATGCAGCCATTCGTCCAATTTCATAGCTGGAAGCCTTCCCGCTATCAGTATCAGTGAATAATCACCCTATGGAAATTAACATGAGGATGAGCAGACTATAAGTAATTGATGAATAGTAGCTATAATTATAATAATAGTTACACATTTGCAACGTTATTGAGGGTCCGATTTGGAATTGAAAGCTGCTTTTGCTGACATTCCTGCAAGAGTTTATTTTTGTCAGGTCTCGGGTGGGTAATTTTGCTCCCCATTTTACCACAATTTAAGCTTTTGCCGCGCATTATTATTTCCCAAGTACCTGAAATGTGCCCAACTATGCTTCAGGATATAAGACACTTACGCTATGGCATCGCACTACAGTGGTTTACTTCCTCGGTAACTGAAGTGATGTGAAATTTATTGCAAAAATTTCATCTTGTGTAGTCGGTCGCTTATTCAACCAAATAATTTAGAACTAGGCCTGTTCATCTATTAATAGGTATTCGGAAAAATCACCCACCTGTTTGGTATCGAACATCTATTTGATACCTCGCAGTTCAAAAATCGGGATTTGGCAGTTTTCAAGACTTACTTGATTGTATATTCCAGTATTTGGTAAATTTCACATTTTGGTGAACCCTACACTATTTTAACGAGTGGGGGGGGGGGGGTGAATTACAGAATTAAGCCATTTTGAAGGAAAGTTGCACTTGGTAATATGCCTCCCTTAAGGCTCGGGACTGGCACAATGAAAGTTAAGACAAGCAATGTAAGCAAGGACTTTGATGGACCAATGGTGTCTGAATTATTCAAGAACTTCCAAGGCTTCACCTCGGTAGTCGGTACGCACAAGATTCAATGACAACATCAACATCAGTCCTATTGCAATCACTCATTGATGCTAGTCTTTCCAAATAAGGTAGTTTGGCAGTTCTGATGTATTTGAGGAAAAATAACAAGGTGACGGTAAAAGATGAAGCTGTGTTTGATCGGGAGACTTTGGCTGCCTGACACATAAACGTCACAACAAATGAGACAGTTTTAACGTTTTTTTATTGAAAAAAAATTGTGTCGCTAACATTTGCTATTTAAGGGGCCATTAGGCATTAAGAGGCTACAAACGTCCAAAAAAAAGTTATTTTACAGATAAAATTAGTTTTCACTTATCCTAAATTAGTAACCTTTAGTTACTAGCTAAATATCGTTTATATTTATGCTCAATGACCTTAAATTTCATTTTAGACTCTAGGCGCTTCCATAGCTCACCACCTGGGAGCCAACCCTCTCGAATGTGAATCCAGTAGCAGTCGCCACTTGGCCAGTAGACCTTACAAAGAACTCACCACATACCAATGACATCTTGCACGATGCATGGTTTTTCTAATTCATGCACTTACGACATTGGAAAATTCTCTTTTAATCCCAGTATTAATGAAGATAAAGCAGTTACGTAGCCCTCATAAATCTCCGCATAATGCCGCAAACCGTTCGTCTCTAACTTGTACGGTTCCCGAGATATCGCTCTTTGATTGTCATTCTCTATTGCTAGTCGCCATTTTGCCAAGTTAAGGCTAAATTTCAGTCGCCAACTGCTGATTTCCATTCGCCAAATGACGAGTGGCCACCGACATTGGAGAGGGTTGCTGGGGGCATGCATGCTAACGCCCAGCATGCAGCGCTACCCATCCTTACAATCGTTTGTAGACCTATTCTGCTCAGTAAGTGTGAGTATGGTGGGTGGGTTGCCACTAAAGGTAAGTGTAAGTATTATAAGTTTTACTTATCGTGCAATACTTACCTTCAGTGTTAACCCACCCACTGTCCTCGCGCTCACTGAACAGAATTAGGGATCAACCGATACAGAAAAATACCGATCCAATACTGAGATTTTCCCCTCACTCCGATTCAATACAGATACCGATACAGATTCAGATACACCGATACCGATACAAAAAAAGTCAACAGGTCAAAAAGTCAAACTCATTCGTACCTCCAACCATAAAAAAAAACCAGTCCAACTGCAGAAAGGGCTAATTGCAAAAAGCCGACAGTACGCACGAGTTAAATTCACTGAACCGCTGTCCCGATGACGTCACGGGATACAAGCGGTGCTATGCAGGAAGGTTTCTGTCAATCTAGGCAGATTAGCCAATGCGCACGGAAGATGGTCATATCGGCAAAATATCTGTAAATAAACACCGATACAGATCCGATACCGATATTATCTGTAAATACAGATACCGATATAAACATCTGTCTATCCCTAAACAGAATAATTCTACAAACGATTGTACCCAGAAGAAGAATATTTTAAACCGGTCTGCGACAAGCTTTTTGCGAACTAAAAACGGTCTGCGGGAAGAGGGAGTTGTCTGCAGGTGGCAAGAAGGGTGTGAAGATGGAATTTTGCGTGGTGCAAAATTTTGAGTTAGGCCCATTTTGGTTCATGAACAAGTTTCTTGCGAGAATGTTTTTTCCTAGATCTTTGTAGGTTGCTTTTGCTAAACAACTTGAGAACGACCTAACCTACCGTCATGACATTAGCACCATTTAAAAGCTCTCGAAAAAACGGTTAAAATGGTGTATTTGAACGTCAAAATCGGTAAATATTTGACGAAATTATCGCAAAAAGAAGACCAAGAAAGAAAAAAGTGCTGGATAAATCGTACTGCAACACTGCCAGGCGTACTGCGACGTAGTGTCGCGCGTCGCTCTGATTCTGCTACAGGGCGATTGTAACTTACTAAATAGTAGTTAGCTACTAACACATTTGCACCGTTATTGAGGGTCAGATTTGGCAGTGAAAGCCGCTTTTGACATTCCTACAAGAGTTAATTTTTGTCAGGTCTCAGGTGGCTTCCCATTTTACAACAATTTATGCTTTTGTACTGCATTATTATTCCCCAAGTACCTGAAATGTGCCCAACTATACTTCAGGATGTACGTCACTTAGGCTATTGGTCTCGCGCTACAATGGTTTACGTCCTCGGCAATTGAATTGATGTTAAGTTTATTGCCTAACTTGGTGCTACACACTAGCGTGTGTCTACATAACAAATATGTCATCTCGTGTATTCGGTCGCTTACTCAACCAAATAATTTAGTATTTGGCAGTTATCAGTGGGACATACTTGATTGTATATTTCAGTATTTGGTAAATTTCACATTTTGATGAACCCCTTCATTAATTTAACGAGTGGGGGGGGGGGGGGCGAATTACAGAATTCGATCTTTAAAATAACGTTTTTAACTGATATCCGGAAATACTTCCCGTTAGGTAGCCTAGCTACTAGCTGACTTTGTCCAAAAGGAGGTGGGTGAGGCTAAACTGAATCCCCACCTGAATCAAATTGGCAACACTTGCAGCTGGGCATTTACCGTAAATCGCGTATTAAACGCCCATAGGCTTGTAAAATTAATTACCTAAAATTGGGGGGTGGGCGTTAAAAACAAGAATTATCTATTTTCTAAACCAACTTGCCCAGGGAGGGAGTTTTCTATCACAAAAAAGTCGCCGATAATGCAGTCATTCGCGTGCGTGATCTGGATTCAGTCTAGCAAACCACAATGCCTTTATTCTCATTTATTCACAAATTTAGTTTATTAGATCATCCACCTTTCATTATCTAACATAATTCAAAGTTAAAACTAATTTCTAACCATCACCAACCTTTTAAAACAGACAACGCGATTCACACCAAGAAGCACATTTTTGTTTACACAATTTTCCGGAAAGTCGTAAAATTGACATTGTTTTCTGTTCTTCCCTTTTTCCTGGCTTCCTGGATAGAGTAATCCAGGCCAGAACTTCCGAAGGAACTTCCGGCTAGGATTACTCTCTCCAGGATGGCAGGACGAAGGGAAGAACAGAAAACAATGTCAATTTTGCGACTTTCCGGAAAATTGTGTAAACAAAAATGTGCTTCCTGGTGTGAAAAAGGTTGGTGATGGTTAGAAATTAATTTTAACTTTGAATTATGTTAGATAATGAAAGGTGGATGATCTAATAAACCAAATTTGTGAATCAATGAGAATAAAGGCATTGTGTTTTCCTAGAGTGAATGCAGATCACGCATGTAATTGATTGAACGCTAGGCCTAATATTGACGACTTTTCCGTGATTACAAACGCTCCTTCCTGTGTGAATCTTTTTAGATTAAAAGTTGATTTTGTTGAATGTATGAAGTTTTTAGTTAATTTTGCTGCAGAAAAATCAAAATTTACGGGGATGAAACGTTGCTTTCGTTAAAACGTAAGAAGATTTCAGTTGATTTTACCACAGAAAATCGATAATTTTTAAGAGATGGGCGTCAACAAGAGTACATCACGATTTTTGACTTTCAAGCTTTTTAGGGGGCTGGGCGTTTAATACGCGATTTACGGTACTTCTTACCCACTGCATTGCCGGCCATTACGTGTTCTTTCAATTGTGAATCGCCTACGTCTTCACTGAGAGCTCTCAGATAGTGACTAATAAAAGTGTTCTTACTGCACTAAGTGTACTTAGTTACAATTTCGTCCAAGGACAGACCTGCTGCGGCCGCCCAGGAAGATGGTAAAGCTCTCAACTCGTATGCTCGTACCGCCGGAACAACACCTAAATGATTGTGGATAATACCACATAGGCCCGCCGAATCACTTCACAAATCCAGACCGGAGAAACTGGGGTAGGACACTGGAGTCACAGAGTTCCTGTCCACTAGAAGAAAGAAAGGTCCACGGCGATGTCCTGTCCTTTTGTCGATGTAGATGAAGACAGCCGAGTGTACTCCAGATAGGCTTTCAACGCTTGAACTGGACACCGCAATCTTTCACTACTTGATGGGTCCCCCATCGGGACCACACCCATGATCACAACAGGATATGGAGCCTCACCTGGAGCCGATTCCTTGCACGGAACTCCACCGGAAGAGATAGTGTTACCTACAACCAATCCTTACCGAATCGAATGTGGCTGTCCTCTCTGGAGAATGCTGTCTCCTCGCTCTGACGAGCCGCCATGGCCACCAAGAATACTGTCTTGTGTCAAGTGCAACAACAACGCTTTATGGATAGGCTTGTAAGGAGTGAAGATTAAATTCAACACACCTAGGGAAAATTCCAAGAGGGAAACAGACGACGGACACGAGGCTTGAGGTTGTCATAGGCATGTAGAGCCTGGAAATCGCCTTGCTGTTACCCGCTTCAGAAGGACCAATGTAGGTTAAGACCGAATTATTGATGGAGTAATAACCTTTACTGGCAATGGAGGATAGACCTGCCTTGAAGAGATGGTCCAAAATAGAGCCAGAGAAGCAACCGAGGGGCCACAAGGGTCCACGGTATTGTCGTGCACCACGCAAACCTGCACCATTTTGCTTCGTAAAGCTCCTATAGAACTGAAGAAGGTGTCTGGTCACCAGGAAGGAAAAATCCACCAACTATAAATTTGTCCTTAAAGTCTCCATGTGTGATAATGAAGAATGGCCGGATTTTGGTGCATAGTTCTGCCCATGTGTTGCATCATTGACATTGATGACATCAGTAATGGTACAGGATTCTGCAGGGCTAGGTCCAGCAATTCCACGAACCATGATGCAGTTAGCCAAAATGAGCTGATAGAAGAAACTCGCCATTGGGCTAAGGATAATATTTCGATATTATCACGATATACAACACACGCAAGTGTTATCGCAATGATTTTCATGTTTCACGATCATCACAGCTTTGAGCTCATTACGGCCGTTTCCCATCGATGTCGACAATTTCGCTAAATATTGACCAATTTTGCCATTCAAATACACCATTTCAATTGGTTTTTTTTGCCAGCTTTCCAGTGTTGCAAGCCAAGTCTAGTTGGCAACCGTTCTGAAGTTATTTCTAATAAACCATCTAATCTACATTTTTCAACAAACATGGCCTCCAAATGGATAAGAAAAATTGCTACTCACTGCCGATTTTAAACTGTCTTTTTTTTTTGAGGTAATGTCTTTTTTGTGGGTATGGCTTATCTGGTGAGTGCGGCTTGTATGGTATTTCAAATACTTAAAACATTTGAAAAGTACTTAATTGTTTTGAATAAGTAAGAATACAAATTTTCATAATTTTGTATTAACAGGACACTAACTAGGCCTAAGCCTACATGTATGTGCATTTAGGCCTAGTCGTAGTATTATTAGGCCTGAACATGTATAGTAAGTGGGCTTACTGTATGAGTAGAGCTGTTATGACCAACTGATCAAATTAAGACAGCTTGGTCTACACGTTAAGAAATATAACAAATATCGCATACCAAGGTGCAGCAATAATTGTGTAGTCGAAATTTCATTATCGCCCATCCCTACATTGGGCTCCCCCAAACTTTGTTCAAGACTTTCTGAAGGAGGGAAAATGGGGAAGGTATAAGCAAACATCTCATCCCATGTCAGGTAGTGGCTGTCCGTTCCCCAGGCGAGGTGACAAAGTCCAGTTGATGACTGTGTGGCATAAAGATGTACATAACTTCTGGAAGATCGCTTGACCAATCTTCGTGGACAGCACTTTGTCCATCCTGAACAGCTTGTTGGCCAGCACATTTCTCTTCCCCACAATATGTCTGAGAAAACCTCTCGCCCTTCCGGAACCATTGCTTAGGTCTACACTCCAGGCACCGAGAGGTACAAGCGTAGCATATAGTCCCAACTCCCTGGTGGCGATCCAAGACAGGTGGTGCAGACCTTCCAGGGCGGAAATAGCCTAGGTTTCAGAACTCTCTCCAGGGACGGATGGATCAAGGAGCTTCCACTCCAAGGAACACAAACGACTGAGACTGCAGGAAACGAAACTTCTTAGCATTGACTCCCAGGCATAGATCCGCGAACAGCAAGATGCAAAACTGAAGTTCTTGAAGCAGGTGTGCCAAGCAAACATTTCGAAAAAGCCAGTTCATCCAGGTAAATATGGCACCAAATCTTTCTGCTGTGCTGCAAACTCATTATGGGGCGGAGAACCGAGGTGAGGACGTGGGGTGCTGAGCTCAATTCAAAGGGTATCACTTCCAACTGGTATGTGCGGCCCACCCGAGACGAACCAGAACAGGTGAAATACAGATGTGTAGAGAGAAAAGTGTAAATACGCGTCCTCTAGATCGACTGACACGGTGAAGCCTCCCTGAATTAACGACTCCCGCACTGACGTGAGGACTACATTTGGAAATGGTCCACGGCCAGAAACGAATTGAGTCGACGAAGGTTGAAAATAGGGAGTCCGCCATTCTTGTTCGGAAATACGCGGGTTGGGTATTTGGTGATAACTGAATGGCTCCTTTCCAACAGCTTGTTGTGGGGGTAGGTTCTGTAGCCAGGGTGGTTGAGAGAACATAGCATCTGACGTGATGGACCTCCAGGCTGAATATAGGTATCATAGCCTGCCCCCCACCAGTCGGTATGGGAGCAGGAAAGTTTTTGAAAAAGTCAGGCTCGAGAACGGCGGGATCCACAACCCCGACCTCAGCCTTTGCCCCAACAAAAGGAAAGCCCTCCACGGCCATGGTAGTTGCCAAAATCTTCATGTCGCTGCTGCTGTAACTGTTCTGCACCTACTAAATTTGTTTGCTTGAAGTTGGACCTCCTCCCATTTCTCCAGACCCATTTGGTTGAGGAGAAGCGAGTTTCTGTCTGGTTGAAAAAATGGACTTCTCCGAAAGGGATTTTGCTTCTGTTTAACAAGAGGGTCACCTTGCACTGCAGGCTCTGGAGTCGCTCATGCTTTCACTGTATCACGCAAATCTTTAACTGTATCTCGCAATTTTCAAATTTTCATTTTACCTTTCTTCGATAACTTGCCATTTGACTTCAAATAGCAATAATGCTTAGGAAATTGGGATGTAATTTTCAGCTTAAAAAATTATCAGGGAGTCGACATAAAACATGCCCGTACATCTTCAGCGCTCCTAGCAAAAGAGACTAAGAACTCGCAGCAACATACACAACCTTTGCAAGGCCGAGTGTGACTAACATTGGGTATGTTGGCTGGGCACAAGAGGGTCTCAACTCCAGTCAATAATTTATTTTTGTTTTCAGCAGATGACTGTATAAATACACTAATTTTATGGTTGGGCGAATAGTATGGGATAAAAACTTGACGTTTGATTTCAGTTAGTATAAAACTAAGTTTATTACGTTTTGAAGCCATTTACCTATATTTTTATAGCTCTTTTGTCAGTTCTGATGTCTACCACAATCTGGTGTTAAGCAACATTATTAGTAAAACCCATGCAAGTCCCACTTCCTCAGCATATTCCTGCAAACCCCACCCACTGACTTTTTAATGAATGCAATGAACCGATTTAACCGTTAACTCGCATGTAAAAGTTGCAGCACAGTAGTCAAAGTGGTCATAAAACATAAGTTGTTTTGCCAGCAATAATAAAAGAGGAACGTAAAGTTCAAGCTCTTCATTTTAAATGGGAACCGTTAGTCTTGTTACAAACTGGTATGCAGAGGCAATGCCCTGTCTTATCACACCTATGTTATAAGTGGACATGATCTGCTTTTAAGTTGAGCGTAAAACACCTCCTACGGAAACATTAAAATAATCTAAACAAATACCATCAGTGTGTGCCCCACTTTAAAAGCTATTTCTGTTGGTCATTCCTAGTTGACGTTGAAATATGAACAGCCCAGAAAAACCAACCCCTATAAACCCTTACCCTCAAATTACCTGGAAAAACCTATACTAATACAAATCTTCCCCTCAAAATACTAAACAAACATACATTAAATAAAGCATCGGTAATGGATATTACCAGTAACCCAGAAAAAAAAAAAGAGAAAACTGCTGGCCCTCTGCCAGGCCAGCCGAATTTTGTTTGCATTTGCCTAAATGAAAATATATAATACTTGTGACCTAAGGAGCACATGCTTTGTGTAAAAAAAAATCTCATAAAATATTTTCTCCCTATCACTTCCCCTTTTTCGTCGGTTAAGGGGAGGGTTGCAAATGGGCACATAACTAACACTTTGTTTATGATACCAAGAATGTAGAGGGTTGGGGAGGAGAATTTGTAACTCTAAAAACTCCCTATTGAAACGTTTCTATTAGTTCTGTGCGAGTTTTCAGAGGGCGCCATGTGTTCCTTTTGGTAATTTTTGTTCATTTTTCAGCCCAAATCTACAGTAAACTAAATTACAACTAAGCTAAACTAAATAATAATTAAATACAAGATAGTTTCGTTTAGTTTAGTTTAATTTTAAGCTGAAAACAGAGTTGAAATTCCCACAAAAAAACACATGGCGCCCTCTATAAACTTGGACGGAACAAATAGAAATTGGTCCAAGACGTTTCAGCAGGGGTCTCAGTCACAAATTCTCTTCCACAACCCTATAAATTCTTGATGATACCCATAGGTCCAAGTTGGCCTAGGTCATATAGGGGAAAATTGGCACCGGCTACTGGCCAGCTGACGATTAAATGCAGTCAATTGGCGACTAAAAATTTAACACCAGTGGCCAGTTTGACCACTACACTTTCATGACGAGCATGAATCGATTAAATAAATTCCCACTTTCGGTAGAGGCACACACAAAAAATCGGCTACAATTATTTTTTGTCCGTAGTTTAACAGAGTATTTAAAGTAATTCTTTTTAGCATCCCTAAACCGTTAAAACTCGTTTTTTTTTTTTTTTAAATCGTAACATATGAATGAAATAGAAAATTACTACCGACAAAAACATTTGCATTTACTCTTTGGAGTCGGCAGGAAGTAAGCCTAGCTCCCAAAAAATGTTGTGATGTTTAGTTTTCTGGTTTGCGAAGAGTGGAGGGCTCTCTTTTGTGTCAACTAAAATTTTACTGAGGCGACTAACGTTGAGTCTGGCCACAACATCAAAAAGTTAATTTTCTCCTATAGCCTAGGACTACGTACGCTAAATTATAGTGCGCCAAAAAAATGGTTCTTTTTAGGCTAGAGAAAGTTCATAAATCCCACACATGCTAAATCTACAGCAGAGTCTGGGACAACAATACAGAACAGTTTTAACGCAGCACCAAAAGTACAAATTTCACACTAAAAAACTCTTACGAACTTTCAGCAATTGTTCACGCACTCACAAAACACATCAATACTGTAGAAAAACCAGCACTGGATGCGAGCAGTCCAAACCAAGAACCAACGAGCCGACATCAGGCCTATTGTGGAGGCGAGGAAGCAAATTTGAATTTGAGAGTTCGTTGCAATGTGAACAAACAGTTGTTTCGTGAGCACGAGTCTCTGGACTGCCTGAAGAAGCCAATTATGGTAGTAACAATCGCCAAAAATGCATAGAAATTTTTCTTGAGAAATTTGGAGTTTTGGTGCTGCGTTAAAACTGAGTATTGTTGTCATGAGTTTTCACCAGAAGTAAACAAACCGATTCGTCAGTTTTCCTAGTAGTAGAGTCTGGTACCCAGAATGTAAAATTGTCCAATTGTCCGATACAAAGTGTGTTTTTTTTTAAGAGTAGACTAAGTGTACATAAAAAAAAAATACATGATTTGTCAGATAACAGCGATTTTGTCAGGTATCCTAGGTGGCAGGGGAGATTGAGGTGATTGGCATGTCGACTTCAGTCACAGAGCAATGGTCCGTGTTGCCACTGCCCCACACTTTAGCGATGGTAAACAAACCCAATTCTAGATCGTATCATATAAAGATGTCAGGATACGGTAGATTTTGCATGTATGATAAATCCCTTCAAACGAGATACACAATAATTTTTGATAAATTTACACAATAAGATATACAATAATAATTTTAGGCTACTCTGCATGAAGCTTTTTTTTCCTACCGTTATTATGTTATTTGCTGTAAATTATTTTAAAATCTGAAGGCCTGAAGAGATTCTGAACTATATTCTTAAGGCTCAAAATCAGCGGTATCGTATTGCAATGACATTTGTGATGCAAAATTCAAATTTGCTTAGCAGTTTAGCGCGCAATGTCACGGCGAAAAGAAATTTATAACTATGAATAAATTCTTCTGAAATAGGGGCTAGCCAATTTACAATAACACAATACTGTGAAGCCAATGTTCACTGGGTCCAGACTTGGCCCGCATGGAGCAAAAACAATGTTCAGCATAGGCCTGACTTAGTAAGTTGTGAAGGTCAACCACAGAGGCATAAATGAAAGTGGTCAATCCCAATCCCAGCAGAAGGTAGTTTATTTTTATACTAGGTGCAATCAATGAAGTTGGCGTATTCTTTAGGCGATAACTAAGCATGAGAAAATAAAAATTATTAAATTTATACATCTGACAATCGCATCATCTTGTTTTAGCTGAACCAGCGGCAGCAAGTAAAAAGAAAATTCCTCTTTGCCTACTAGAAAAATAATTATGCTTCATGAAAACTGCTATAAATAATATTTTGCGATTGTTACACAAATTTTACGTTGCAACGTAATAATACTACACACTTGTTTTTGGATACTTCAATGCCCGATTCCTGGGAATATTTCATGTGCATCCTACGCTGAATTTAATTGCGTGGCGTGCATACGGTAGTTGCTGAAATGACTGTACATTCAAGCGAGGATTTGCTGTAAACAAGCCGACTTGGGATAAAAACTGTGTGCCTTAAATGTGAGGAGAGGAGCATTTATCCCAATTGGCCTTGTGAACGATTCTAATGCCAAGCCAATAATCTCCACAAAACCTCAGTCTATGGCGAATGTAGGTCAAGGCTTCTCACCTCAATATATTGCTACAACACTTACCATTTAAACAAAAACTTCCATGTAAACGGGTTTGTATCTTGCTAAACGGTTAACTGACATTATGTAATTTCACATCATTACATGACAATGTTGAAAGATGCAGCTTAACATGAGTGAACATTATTTTGCGATGAATATTGCAAATTTGCAAACGACGTGACGCCATGTAGGCCTAGGTAGCAGTAAAATTTTGGTGGTAACACCAAAACCACCCTTCCTTAGGCCTAAGTCGCACCAGTTTTTATATTTGTGCTTAGCTTACACAAGAGTCTTTTTTTTCTAGACTGATACTAATAATCTGTCAAAATTCTATACTTTCCAAGGCATGGAAAGGGACTTGACAAAATTACAGACATTTCCGGCTAGCATACAAACCCTGTACTGTATTACACCCCAATAAAACGATTGGGATTGGGTTTTGGGTGCTTCTGCGTTAGGCAAACGTCACATTGATGCATCCTCAGTATTTACTCCAATGGAATTCATGCAAGTCTAACTCCTAAACACTAAAATACGGCCATAGAATCTGTCTCCAAACACTGTATGTGTTCAGTTTTCTCTGTTGCACCTATCAAAATTGTAGAGAATGATTGCCAAAAACATAAACTCAAGCCACTTAAAAGTCAACGATCATTATCAGACCAGGACTAAGAGTATACAATTTTGCATGTGTGCCTACATAGCTTACCTACATTATCAGATTCGATTTTTTTTAACGGGACGACCTTCTGCAGTTATGCTAAGTAAAATAAGAAAGTCAAAGCTCTTCATAATAAATGACAAAGGACCTTGGAATAGCCTTTCCTATAGACCTACTATTTTTTTATGGACCGACAGAGTACTTAATGGCTTGGCCAACGTTACAGAGCACAGCGGAAATTCGTTCCACATCAATTCTCTGCTGGTTTTGGCTGTTGCGGCCTAGGTATTGAAGGTTACGATGACAAACACACAGATGACACCGAAACCAGTCTAATCGGACACAAAAGTAGTTCTGGTGCCAAAAAAAACTAGACATAGCGGCAAAAATGGTGGTATCAAACATACTAACAAATTTATTCACAACAAAAACTGAAGACAGGAATTATTACGAAACAAAGTAAACTTTTAGGCAACAACACCTAATGTACTGACGCAATCTGCACCCCTTTCTAACACAAGACGTACTGTACGTAGTCAATTCTGTAGGCCTAAGAAAGCACAAAGGGGATGCTACAATCTGCATTTATCTGACTTGCATTTTGAATGGCTGCAACCGTAAATCGCAAAAGGACACAAAACACAAAAAACTGATCCCGCAGCAGAATCTGCAGCTGCAACAAATTTTGGTCAAATTTCTAACGTTTGTCAATTTTTTACCGATTTTGACATTTCAATACAAAATTTTTATCGTCTCAATTGAGACCTTTCACCTGGTGGAGTAGCCAGGTCAATCGGACAAAGCACTGAAAAGGTATTCAATAAAAACTAAGCAACCTGTGGATAACCATATGAAAAAAACAAATTAGCTGTGACAATTGGTGTCGCAGACAGTTGCAGAAAATTCTGCTTTTGGGCTGATAGAGCAGTCACGCATAAGGAAAGCACAGAAAAACACGGAATGACAACCAATAACAAAAAACAAGTCATCAAAGGATTATGTTGCTTAATGTAGATAAAATTACTAGTCCAATCCGCAAACTAAATCGGTGAAAAGGCCTTAGCCTATATATATTATGAAAAAAGTTTTTTTTTGTGTAAGTCAACGTGTTAGGCTAGGAGTTCTCTAGCAGTATATCAACAAAAGTATGGAAAAAAAAAACGTCCTGGGCCTGTCAGAGAAATTGCAGAAACCCTGGCAGTGAATATTTAGAGAAAGAACTGCCTAAAACCAAACAGTATGTGCAAGTAAGTAGGGAACTAGGGATAGTCCGATATTGATATCGGTATAATCTGTATTTATCGGTGTTTTTGCCATATCGGTATCGGACCTCTGTAAGGCTTTCGATACAGACATTCGTGACGTCAAGAAATGCAACCGTCTTCCCTGCAAAACTGATACCAAGCGCGGAAAAAGCAACAGCCGAGTGAGAAAAGCAATGCCATTTGCTCAGGTTGTAATGAAAACGTAGCACGTGATAGTTCTGACGCTCTTAAGTTTTACAACGACCAACTTAAAAATCTGAGAAGATGAATGTACCTAAGTCGTAAGTAGGAATAAGAGTAAAAATGCTGTTATTAAGTCGGAAGTAGGAACAGCCTTCACGAATGTGAATTGTGTGGCACTAGCCATTTAGATGGTAGGCATTTAAATTCACTCGCCATTGTCCATTTCCTCCTCGCCATGTAGAAACAATTTTAGCAGTTGTGATACTACTTAATGCTGAAATATTGTTTGCATTAATCTAACTCTCCAATCAACTAAAGCGCCAGCGACATTGTTGCACACTTGGCTGGAGAGCCTTTGTAATTCTGCACGCAACGCCGCAAACCGCTTGTTTCTAGCTAATACGGTTCCCGAGATATGACAATTTAAGCATCAGGGTTTGTTAATCTGTCGCCATTTTGGCGAGTAACTCTAAAAACCAAGTCGCCAACTGCTGAATTTTCTTCGCCGTTTGGCTAGTGGCGACCGACATTGGCGAAGATTGAGTAGGAATAAGAGTAAAAATGCTGTTATTGCTGCACAGAACTTTTTGGATAATCTCGTTAGTTGGAACTTATGCACACCAGTTGAAGTTAAACTTTTAATTGTAATTTATTATTATTATTATTGGTATCAACATCGGCATCGGTTTCGGACCGGATCGGAAAAGATCGGTTTACCCTTCATGGGTATAGGATCGGATTGGTAAAAAAACATATCGGCCGATCCCTACAAGTAAGTTATTTTACTCATGAAGAAAAAGGAAATGCTGAGCATACCAGCTACCCCCTAGTTTCAAACTTCAGTCGCATTAACCAAACTTTTCTCGCTACGTACAATGCTATAATGCTACCTATAAAATCAAGGCACATTCACATGCAATGCAGTACGATTCCAAGATTGACAGGGTCATGGTGCGCTAGGCTACGCCAATCTCGGTTTGAATCTGCACATGAACACAAGTCAATTTGTGTTCACTATTAAAAGTAGGCATCTGAGTGCTTTGACGTTTCTTAACTGTCATAACTTTTCACGTTTTCATACTGACAGTTAGGCTATTGTGCACAAAAAGTGTGGCAATCAACAAAGTCGCCACTGTTTTCGAGGCCCCACCCAAAAGTGGCAGATCCTTGCATTGCCTAACTAATATTTTAAACTAAACGTAGGCCTAGTTTTGTTGGAACGCCCGGACAAACCCACACTTTGTTACCGTAAAATCAATAAAAACCGGAAGCATTTAGGGCGGACACGCAATCAATATCGGACAACCTAGCAACCAGACTAGTCAACACAGGTTAACTCTCAGGCATCTAGAGACTACCTATCACACACCACTGGTGAAAAAAAACCTAGTCACCAAATACCAAACCAACAGACATTATGCTGCAGCTTACTCTTTCGCATAATTTTACCTAATGGTAGCCCAGCCATGCACTGCAAGCTCTGTGTAGGACTCTCAGAACCTCTAACACGGTGATCAATCACAGCTGAATGTTCAGTGGTTGGATCCATGAAGAGCGAATCCTACCACTAACCAAGGTGGTGGATTTCGATATGGGACATAAAACCTACATATGGGGGTTTTACAAAAATCGTCCTGTTCTGGTGCAACGAAAAAGACAGACAGACTAGGCTGCAAAGCTAAAAAAATAAAATGTTGGAAGCATTTGCATTGGGAGAGATTCTTAATAATGGCCGTCCAAGGAAATATAGCAATAATTTACTGAGTATCAAGTTGATGGCAAACTAGTGCTCGCAATTTTCAGTTCGTTTGCAAACCGATTAGGCTAGGCTATTCGTTTTATTTAACAATCACATGACCGAAAACCTAAATTAAATAGAAAGTCCGTATAGGCCTGCTTATTTGTCTTTATTCGTTGGCAGTCGCGATTCATCGTTCATCTGTCATTTTTTTTTTTGGGGGGGGGGGCTGAATCGGACTAGGCTACGGAAAGAGATAAGAGAAGTGCAGGCTATGTTAACGAACTGAATATTATTTGGTGATCATTTTAACCATAGTATCAAAAGCAAAAGCAATGGTTTAAAACACAAGAAACGCTACTGACAATTTGCTATATATATCTCGGTTGCTAACTAAGCGAAGTTTTTTAAACGAGGATGAGAAAATAGTTCAAAGTATGCAAAAGTCAATGTGTAGGCTATTCACATATTAGTAACAGCATTCAAAACAAGGAAGGCTAACACTATCTGATAGGCAGCATATATACTCGGGCAATGTGCGATTGGTCACCCAACCGATTGTCTCAATATTAACTGATAATGAGGAAAATTTTCTGTAATATTCTGCAGAATGTTCAATTGATGCAATTAACAAATATGGGATTTAAGCAGGCTAACTTTATTTTAGGGATGCACCGAATAAACATTGCTGAATACCGAATATACAACCTAATACTTACTTGTCAAATACTGAATATTCGGCACCAAACAATTTACATGTTCGGCCGAATACCGAATTATTCGACCGAATACCTTTAAATCGAACATATTTGATCATATTTGGACTTGCTCACTGTTCTCCAAAGGGAGGGCAGGAAGGAAGGGTTTTCCGATTACACTGGCCGAATCGCATTCCTTAGCAGATTGGCCCAAATCGCGATCTTTCGTCTTGTAAACAGGTGCCGTTTTTTGATGCGCATTTCAAAGCGCATCGCTAGAATGCGCTTTCTTGTGGCCATGTAAACGTACTGATTGCAGTGTGATGTAACTAGTAAATAATTTTTAGGGTTCGACCGAGTCCGGGTAAATACCCGACCCGGTACCGGGTAATGCAATTTTTGACCCAGCTCGGACTCGGTAAAAATTCGACCGAGTACAAACAGGGTAATAATTATTTGTTGAAAAATTATTTTTATTTTCATAGTTTCATTTATGCCTTCTGGATCCCCCTACAACTACTTGCACACAATAGATATTTATTAATGTGCACAGAAAAAATCAGATAAATGCTTTAATAGTTTCGGAGAATCAATTTTTTTAAATTACAGGCTGTAAACGAACTAAAAATAAAATTGAAAATCACCGTGTTGAGAAAACGTGTCCGTAAGTCGGCGATAGTAACACTAAAAATCGTTGTTCCCACTTAATAAGCGATAGTGTGAAGGTTTAAAGGCTCCTTTTCCATTTTAGTTGTACATCGCTGCTCAGTTTTAAATTTTTTAATGTTGTGAAACATTACCTTTCTAGTGATTTTCAACAACGAAATGAACATAAGCGCTCAAGTGATATCCGAAGCGCGCCATGGTGGCTATTGTGAAATCGCCCGTCAACCAATGAGGGCGCGCCAAATCGGTCACGTGGTGCCAACTGGCCAATGAGGAAACGCGATCTTCCAAATGCTTTGGAAAGGCAGCTCGAGACCGCCAGAAACAACCTCTTACATTCCATCTGATTGGCCAATGCCAAACAGGCATCGAGAAAATGTGTTGAGAGGCCCGGATAGAGAGGAACTCCAGCTTTTCAATGAACCCAAGATGGCAGCGCCCAGTCAAATGGTTTGTTCGTTAACACTGTCGAAAAAGACCAGTTTTTGTTCTTCAACTTTGGAAAAAGGAATGAACACCACATTTTTGCAGTTTTTAGTGAGACTGCACTCAACTAAAGTGCTTTTTATCAACGATTTGTTTACAGAAATCGATGCACAACATATCGGGTAGCGAATTTCAGTTTTTCTCATGTCGATATTTTGGCCGAAAAATTGAATTTTTCGACCCGCACTTCCCCATAAAAGTTTCAACGTATATATACGTCCTTACTCCACTTGGGCCACATCGTTGATTAAAGCCAACAAAGGCCTATTGTGAGACAAAGTAAACAAAATGCATTTTATTTTTCATTTCACTTTATTATTTAAAAAAATAAAAATTGGAACAAAGAATTGCTGGTCAATTTAATTTTTGACTTCACTTTATTTAATAACGTAAAGTTTATAATTAAAAAATGTGGAAGAAAGAATTACTAGTATTTTACAGTATTTCAAAGTTGGTTTCGTCCTTTTTTGTTGCTTTCGTTCATTGTTATACTATGCAAAATACAAAACTGGACGAAAGCAAAAAAAAAAGAACGAAACCAAAGTAAAAGAAGCTGCATATTAAACATAAAGCAAAAATTGAAAATTTACAACCTGGTTTTACTACTCGGACTCAGTTTTTTGTTACCCAGTCGATCCCTAATAATTTTATCACTTGAAGACAGCATGATGAAATTTCAATAAAAATTTGTTCAAAGCTATTGAAAATTTGTGGAAATCGTGGACTGGTTTTCTCTATTTTGAAAGGTGCGTAAGGCCAAACAAAAAAAATTGCTTGATTTGCGTTACGCAGTTAAAAAAAAAAAGGTCGCTTGGAAAATTCTTTTTTTTTTGCACTTTTTTGTTTGTTACTAAATCAGAAAGTCTTTACTTCAAAAATTGTAATTTAATATTTTTTTATGCAATAATGATACATTCATGTTCACGGAGCAATATTTTTCCTTTTTATAATAATAATAAAACAATTTGTTGCTGGAGCAACAGGTCTGGCAAGGATCCTGAAGAATCACTTACTGCCAGCCTAAACACAGAAGGGCAGCTCTTAAGGAGCCAAGGGCAAAAAGATACGGTGAAAGGCATAGAGAATTAAAAGAAAAAGATTCAACACAAGCATGGCCAAAACGAGGTGGTGGAAGGGTATAGGGGAAAAGGTCACGCCTGCCTTACCAACTTGGTTAGACCTGCCAGGGACACGAAGGTCCCCGTTAGCATCGCCAGACGAGGGAAAAGGAATGGGAAAGGAGGGTGGCCAATTGTCACCACAGAAAAAGGTTAAAAATTTAAAAAGAAAAAGAGCTAAAAGAGTTCAAAATGTAAAGAAACAATTTAAAATAGCTAAAAACTAATCAGTAAGAACGCTTGAGAAACCGTGCCAAGGGCATGGTGTTCAAAATACGCTTAAAAGCCGCCACGGTAGTTGCAGAGACAGCCTCCTCGGTCAGGGAGTTCCACGGCTCAATCACTCGCAGTGCAAAGAAGTTCTTTCGACACTCCGTGTGGGATTGCTGACTAAGCAGTTTATATGAGTGGCCTCTAGTCCTATCTCTTGCTGGACGTTCGAAGAAGGGGACGTCAATTGGTAGGAGTCCCTTGACGATTTTAAAGACCAGGGTGAGGTCTGCCTTGAGACGACGGAGCTCCAAGGGTTCTAAACCAGCCCTACGGAGACGTTCACCTGGTTCAAGGTCTCTGAATCCAGAGAGCCCACGCGTGAATGAGCGCTGCACTGCCTCCAAGCAATCCACGTCCTTTAGGAGATGTGGCGACCAGACCGGACTAGCATACTCCAGAAGTGGGCGAACGAACACCACAAATGCCCTGACAAGGGTAATTGAATTTGCTGCTTTGAAGCAGCGTTTCACAATAGCAAGTCTTCGATATGCCGCCGACGCGACTTTCATACAGTGTAAGGACACTTTAAGGTTGGGTGTCAACCAAACTCCAAGATCCTTTACGGGGTCCATAGGCTTCAATGGTCTGGTCCCAACGGCGTACTGGAAGCATATGAATCATTTTTGTATCGTAGGATGGAGCATCAAAATAGGGATGGGGATTTGTTTTCCTTGGACGGAAAAAAAGTTTAGGGTCGGTCGGGTAACGCAAATCAAACCATCTTTTTTGTTTGGCCTAAAGTACGGCGTCTGCTGTAGAAAGTGAAACTAAACTATCCGGATGACAACATGGTAAATGAAAATGCCATGCACCAAATATTGAAAAAGACTTGCACAATATTCGAATAGGCTTATTCCATCTGTAAAATACAGGATGTACAACCAACATTTAACAATTTACCGAACAGGCTGAATACAACCGAATAGCCTACCCAGCCGAATTATACCTGTGAATGAGATTGACTAAGACAAGATTCACTATTTGACCAGGTATCCTGACAGAACATAAAAGAAAGACGTAAGAATAATTTATCCTTTAGACTCTCTCACAAAACTTGTGCAATATAGCATAATTTTGTATTTTTTTTTTAAAGGCAACTGACCATAGAGCCCAATTGAACTTCTCCTTTTAGCAATGTTATTTGTGACAAACTAAAGGTATAATCTGACGCCAAATGTCAGTACATTAAGAAAAAAAGCTAAATGTCAGTACTTAAATATCATTTTCCACAGCATATTGTGCTGTTGAGAAATGCGTGAGAAACGGCAAACCGGCCCTGCAAATAGTGGGGGCTACACACTTCACCTGATTTCAATAGCAGACAAACATATGTGATAAAGTGAAGAGACGTTTCCGTGGTTGACCGTCGAACACAGTCTTCTGAGCCTCACCATCTCCAGATTGGGAATGGGGAAAATTTGCAGAAGATATTTGTAGACAATATCTTGAATTTTCGAGGAAAACCCGTTCATCTTCCTCAGAAGTCGAAAATACAATTTGAAAATGTCAATACATGACGAGCGTCTATCGGTATTTAGAATTAGAAAATCACAACATAGCTTGGGCCCAAGTTTCCATACTGCTCCATTCCAACACTGCACAAGAAGCCCACCTAAGGGCTCTTGAGTCCCTAGCTATTAAGAGAGTTTCGCGACAAAGAATACCACTTATGAACCTCACAGGACCTTCAAATCACTTGATTGAAGGAATTTTACGACCGGATCTGATGGCCAAACTCGACGAGCGTTGGAACCTGGAAAGAACACCTCCAGACATAACGTAGAGATCAGTGGTTCACTCTGGACTGGAGCAAAATTCTAAATACCGATAGACGCTCGTCATGTAGTAACATTTTCAAATTGTATTTTCGACTTCTGAGGAAGAGGAACGGGTTTTCCTCGAAATTTCAAGTACTGTAGTGTAGTGTATACAAGTGGTGACTTTTGTCAAATTAATGTCTTCAATCAATCACTGTCATCGCCGGTTGCCGGTTTTTCAAAAATATCTTTTTGGAAATTCTACATAAATTGATACATTTGACAAGCTGTGGGGAAGAAGAGCTTGGTATTGATACATAGATCAGTGGTAGCGCACATTCTGGTTTACGCCTGGTAGAGAAGGCGTTACTTGAATTCTCGTTTGTGCACCGGAAATGTAATTTTAGGTTAGACATTGCTGTAGGCTTCTGATGAAGGTGAACGTTCCTCTAAAACATTTTTTGAATTCACCGAAAATTCAAATGGACTTTGTGCGTCCGAAAATTGTGGTAAAGTGTTTTTTCCTAACTTCGGTGAAACCAAGGAGGTTCCCCGTGGTGGCCGAAATCGTTCTCCAACATGTGGACCATTTTGTGAAGCAGTCTTTCCCAAGCCATAAACGACGACACTGTCTCGATTCTCCAGTAAGGTGAAGCCAACAATGTGCAGCGAGTGTTGAAAGCGAGGGCCGAGGAGTTGGACTTTACATATGAGGACGGGGAAAAATTGGGCAGCTACTGTTTCTAGAAGTGATCCTGAAGAGACAAGACGCTGGAAAAAATTGAATAGGCTACCAACCATAGCGAAAACCACTGGCACGGACACGGGTTATCTTCTGTGGTCACTATGTTAGGGCAACTAAAAGTGATTGCTCAAATTGAGCTCAATCAGGTACAGTAGTGAAACACTCTATGGACCTCAAGGTAGCAAAGCAACATCTATACAAAGCAAAATAAAAGTTCGTGGCATTTGTGTACCCACCTGTGTGCCTAAACCACATGATAAAGAAGACTGTTAGTGAGAAGAGAGCACTGCTTTGGCAAACAGACGAGGTACACCTGACGAGAAGGAGGTAGAGGAACAAGGAGAACCTGATGACAAAGTATTACTGAGGATTGCACTGACCTACTTGAAAGGAGTGATGGATAAGTACAAGAATTCCTCAGAATGGTTTCTGCACGCTCGTTAAGCACTCCAAGGGGCTAAATGACCACCTAATCAAGACGAGAACACCACTGGAGACTGGAGGTAGAAGACGGGGTGACAACGGAAAGCGTGAGGAGAAATCCTTGCTGAAAATTGTGAACACCAGGGAAGCTGTTTACAGTGTATCATGTGCCGACTGCAGTACCGTTTACCTTGGCGAGACGCGGTAAGGTCTGCGAGCTCGGATCAAGCAGCACATGGCTGACACCATAAGAGAGGTAGTTGTGAACGGCGTTGCTGTCGTACCACACGGAGACAACGCTGTATTGACTCGGAAGGCACGAACACCATGTGCTGATGTTAAACTCAAACAGAGATTTTCATCTCCAGGAGCTTGGGAGCTCCGCGGCTATTTAACGCCACATCCGCGAGAAAGCTGTGCTGATGAATGGGCTATCCAGGGACCCTCCAACTCTGGGATCCAATTTCTGCTTTGATGTAACTTTACAACAACCCTCTCGAATGTGAAGCCAATAGCAGTCGCCACTTGGCCAGTAGAGCTTACAAAGCACTCGCTATTTCACAATTTCTACTCGCCACATAGGCCTACTAATGCACAATGCATGGTTTTTTTAATTCATGCATTTATGAAATTGTAGAATTGTCTTTAACCTCAGTATTAATGAAAATAAAGCAGTTACGTAGCCCTTATAAATCTGAGCATAACGCCGCAAACCGTTCGTCTCTAACTTGTACGGTTCCAGAGATATCGCTCTTGGAGTGTCATTCTCTATTGCTAGTCGCCATTTTGGCGAGTAAGGCTAAATTTCAGGTTGCCAACTACTGATTTCCATTCGCCAAATGGCGAGTGGCGACCGACATTGGAGAGGGTTGCTTTACAACATGCTGCTTGAGAACTGGTGAACCGGCCCTGCAAGTAGTGGAGGCTATGCATTCCCATCCGATTCAAATAGCAGACGAACATACGTGAAA
The DNA here is from genome assembly GCA_023313725.1 of Lithobius niger. NCBI lineage: Eukaryota > Metazoa > Arthropoda > Chilopoda > Lithobiomorpha > Lithobiidae > Lithobius > Lithobius niger. The sequence goes on from JAHWFP010261276.1 coordinate 60,500, forward strand.
AGGTGAAGTGAAATTTCTGTGGTTCCCTGACGAAGACAGCCCGAAGGCAGAAAGGGGTGCGACTAAGTCGCAGATAATCTGGCACCGTCGCAGTCAAAACATGCCGTTTCGCCAATTTTTGACCGATTTGGACATTCCAATACACCATTTTAATCGTCTCGACGAGACCTTTCCATTGATGGAAGAGCCAGATCAATAGGATAAAGCACTGAAAGGTTAGTCAGTAAAAACCAATATATGCACGTAGCCATACGAAAAAACAGATTAGCTGCAGACAATTTGTGTCGCAGACAGTGGCAGAAAATTCTGCTTTGGGGGAAGACAGTTGTCTGAGCCTCACCCTCTCCTATTGCTGACTGTCGAAAATTTGCGTTAGGTATTTCGTTAAAAGTATTTTTTTGTTGAAATTGTGCGTAAGGTGAGGTCTGATGCCTACTTTGGCATTCAAAAAGTCTCATGACTTGTCCACAAACTAAAGTAATGCAAGCGGTACTATTAATTCCTTACAAACGAGTTAAATGACAAATTTTAAACGTTACGGCAAAAAAATCGGAAAATCTAAGTTTTTGTGGGTTATTTTCATGAAGAGGCTATACCTTTATTGGCTAAGCTCTACATGGTATAGTGGGTGTACATGGCACAAACAAAACATCAAAAAAGTATGCAGTTTATTAAAGGGAAACCCGGCCTGCCTTATAACAGTTCATGCTAATTGCCTTCCGCGCATGAGGAACACCAAGGTCATCGAGACAGTAGCTGCGTTTGGCTTTGTGCCGAAAAGACGATCCAGTATGAACACATTAATCGTGTCGTCACAAACCAGATTGATTCTCGTATTTTAACATCACAAGTTATAATTTTCTAGGCTAGTGTCTTATAATTTTGATTCGGCGATCTATTGGAATCATTAATTTTGATTTTTACCGCATTACGCTTTTTGATTTCATGATCATTATTAGCAAATTAGTACATACACACAGAGATATGAAAGGCCATGGTTATTGTAAGCACGCAAAGCATCATATACATACGGATCGTTCGTAAATAAAGTTCCATTTATAGGCCTATTCAACAGAAAATATCCTAGACGCCACATTAAAAAAGGATTTTTAGCTAGGGAAAGACTAACGGTAAGGAAATAGACCTTTGGGGCCGTACTTGATGTGGAGGATCGAGAAAAATAGCGGCGGGGGGGAGGGGGGTGTTATATCCCTTTAATAGAATAACAAGAGTAAGTGTTTTCCTAATGCAGTGAACACCAGTACGTCACTGCATGTCTTGCCACTAGTCCAACATGATCAACACCTGTAGCGTTACCGAGACCGATATGTTCAGCAGTACCTCAGAGACAGACCACCGCCACATCATACAATGGTTAGCAGTTTGGTTCAATATTTTTTGGAGACTGTAAACGTAGCGGAGAAAATTGGGAAAAAGATTGACTGCAACTTTTGACTAGAAGTTATAGGTGATGATGATGTTATAGGTGCCAGTGTGGGTATCACACCAACATTATGACCGTGTGATCATGGTAAAATTGCCGGCATATCAAAGGATTCCGTCCACCGCATTATGAAAAGGAGCGAGATTCACCCATACAAGGCACCTTTATGCCATAACTGCACCCAAATGACTGACATCGACGACTAGAGTTCTGTCATTGGGCCTGACAGACAATTATAGAAGATACGTTTACAAAATATATCATCTTTACAAATGAATCGTCTTTAGTAAGTCGCAGACAGGAGAGCAAGCAAAGGACGTACCATTGGGCCAATTCAAATTCTCATGTCTTTGCTGAGACACAAACCGAATAGTTACTGAAACCGAATAGTTACTGAAACTTGATGTTTCATGTTGCATTTGGGATGATACTATTAATAGACTACTTTTCATCCAGGGTAATATAAATGAACAATGCTACAGGGATTTGTTACAGCAACACTGGCCGTAGCTTGAACCTCTGTTGGATGCCAATGCTTATGTAGATCCTTAGCTCATGCAGGATGGGGCACCTGCACTTTATGCTTGGATTGCTACACAACACTGTAGTTAAATGAGACCTTTCCCAACTACAGTATGAACTTGAACATATGGTCAGGTGGCCTGGCTTGCTCATTCTCCGGTTGTCACCCCCATGATGGATTTCTTCGCATTAGGATACATTACGAATGTACCGTGCCCTGACAATACAATTGAGACTTGAGAGAACAATCACAAACCTGCTTAACATCAGCAGCTCAGCACAGAAACTCTACTATCTGTCTTGGTTGTAGACATTATCTGTGCAATTGGGAGTCACTTTGTTAACGCTATGGGCAACAATGTTTATCATACTACTACTGACAGCAAGTTAATTCTAGGTTACAAACTGCAGTACTATAAGTCTTTCCTTGAAAAGTACAGTTGAGTAGAGACGAACAGTTTTAGACATAAACTTAGAATGTAACCTAGGCTATCAACAAATTAAATTTTAGAACATTTGATTTAGGACTAGAAACTGGCACTGTAAAGGATTGGCAATTATTTCATATTTAGCAGAAGGGTGACTGAGTGAAGACGTAGCCTAGCGGGCATCTAAGATAACTATGACAATGGGATAAGTTACTTGCAAAAGTTAACGCTCGAATGAGCATTCGAAATGCAGGCACCAGTTTTCACAGTTCTTCGTGTATTTGGTAGCCTATATATCGGATGCAAACACAGCTTACCTAGAACATCATAACAATTCCTATGGTTAAAATTTCCCTAATTTCAAAAAATCAATTTCCTGCTGACGAGGAGCTCATTTTCAACAAACTATTCTTCTACGATGTTGTTGTCGAGTCGCAAGTGTTCAGTTGCGTAGTTGTGCACTGTTCAATTTTTGCACCGATACCAACTTTACCGATCCGATGCCGGTACCGATAGCCAAGATTGTATCCCCAATTTTTCATCAATGGTGTAGTTTTCTGCAAAAGTCCAATATTTATTAAAATAAAAAAATTGTTAAATAGCAATCCACAGTCAAAACCTAGCTAGGAAGGTACTCAGTGATTTCCTGAGCAAAATGCCGCAAAAACGTTGTATTCTCGAATGGTTCCAGAGTTATTGATATTTCAGCAAAAGTTGCCGTTACAGTCTGATACCAAGAATATCGGCAACCGATCCGATCTGTATCGTTACTGTTTACATTCGGCTGTCGGGTGGTAGTTCCAGAGTTTGAACGCAACGCAACTGAGCATCGTCTGAAGAAAACTATCAAGCTGAGACTCTGCATCGTAGAAGAATAGTTCGTTAAAAATTAGCTTCTCAACCAAAGGAAAATCGAGTTCTGAAATTAGGATATTTTTTTTAACAATATCAATTATATACTTCCAAGTAGGCTTAGTGCTCCGCAAGCCACTTTTACGATCGCAAGCTTCATAAGGAGTGTATGTTTACGTGGATTTAGACCAGATCAAGTTTGTTTTTACCTATTAGGGCCTATGGTATTTTAGTGATCTTTGGTTTCTGAATGAGTAGTTATCTCTAACTAGTACAACCGATCCCACCCTGCAGACCATAGTTTTAAAGCCCACTGGGAGCTGGTCAGTGGAAAAAAAGCTGAGCGGCATAAAGCAGGAGTCGCCAGCATAATTTTGCCCCATGTTCAACCAATGGTACAGAGTCCCCAAGCAGTCAGTTGACGAACTAGGGACCGTTTTTACTTTTGCGGAAAATCTACATACGCGAGTTCAAGTTCAGAATCAGAGGCATTTAAGGATCTTGAAGCAAGGAACGAGTTTTCGTGTCTCTAACCATGGCGAACCGAGGTAGAATTTACATAGTTTTCCTGCCAGCTTGATAACTGTACTGGAGCATGCTGGGAAGTTAAATCAACTGGCTAGAGCCAGAAAGAGAACCTGCATCCCCTCTCCCAGACGACCATGTGAAAATCAGTGGAATCCAAAGCGAGGTACAACAGAGATACTCACCAGGGGTGGCACGATAATTCGATATCGCTATAAAAATTTTCGTCGATTATCGTATCGCACTTTTTCTAATTTATTGAATTATCGTGCAAACCCTGATGCTTAAATTGTCATATACTGGAAACCGTAATACTAGAAACAAGCGGTTTGCGGCGTAGTGTGCGGAACAACAAGGGCTCTCCAACCAAATGTGATGTACTGTGGCTAGCCACTGTAGCTGATTGGCGAGTTAGTTTAAGCATAAAAGTAGCAGCACATCTGCTAAAATGTTTCTACATGGTGAGGAAGCATCGCAAGTTTCAAATATTTTCATGTCTCCTGGCGAAATGCTAAGAGCCACACAATTCACATTCGTGAAGGTTGCACTGTAGATTACAGCCATGGTTTTTTTTCAATAAACAAAATCAAAATAGTTATTCCAGCCTCAAAATTAGTGTTATCGAGATATTATCGATTAACGTGATAATTTAAAAAATTTTTATCGGGATAAAACATTTTATGCCCAATACTCACATGCCCTACGGACATGTAGGTATTTAGCCTACATTTAAAAGCTCCAGTTATTACCAACATACAATACCATTTCGCGTTAGATTTTAACGTCAAGGATTTACACCTACAATTTTATCTCAACAGGTTAGTAGCCTACATATTTTCAAAAAAGCAGGTAAATTAACAAATTTTAGAGAATTTTTGTTTTCTTTCCGCAAAACGAGGACCATGGTCGACTTACAATGAAAAGACCCCGGCAAATAGAAAGCGAAACCGAATTACACTGATAATTCCTCTGCAAATCAAAAGTGAAACCCTAAACAGAAATCACTTCGGAGAATCGTCTTGCGGAAAGAAAAACACAAATTCTCTAACCGAATTCCACTCGTGCTTCTATGAAATTTATAATTTGTGCGTTTTAGCACTCAACTCCTTTCCAACAAATTAAATCTGGAACCCTTCGGTCTCGGGAAATTAAATCTGGAAAGGAGTTTTGTGCTAAAACACACGAACCCTACAAGGGTCCCTGACCCGAACAATGTGAGCAAGCAGTCCAAGGTTGACTAACAGCCAAGCGAATGCCGGATTGAATCCCATAACCGGCCAAGATTAGGGATCGACCGATACAGAAAAATACCGATCCGATCCGATACCGATTTTCCCCTCACACGCCGATCCGATACACCGATACAGATATACCGATACCGATTTAAAAAAAAAGTCAATGGGTCAGAAAGTCAAACGCATACTTCATCATTATGAAACTGGTGTGCAAGAAAATTAAATTTCTAATTTTTTTTTCTCAGTGGTGGCAGATCCGTAAATGTACCTTCGACTGTAAAAAAAATAACCCAGAGTACACTGCAGATAGGCCTGATTCTGGCAATGCACACACGTTGAATTCACTAAGCTGCTGTGCAGATGATGTCATGGGATACAAGTGATGCTATACAGGAAAGGTTTCTCACAAGCTAGGTGAAGTAGCCAGCGTCCACGGAAGTTGGTCGTATCGGCTAAAATATCGGTAAATAAACACCGATACAGATCCGATACCGATACACAAAAAATACCGATAATATCTGTAAATACCGATACCGATTTTTATATCGGTCTATCCCTAGCCAAGATAATTACGTAATGGGACTTGGAAAAAAAGTTTTTTAAATCTTCTAGCCTAATTGATCATGCTAAGGTATATAAAATATCCTAAGTATTACCTTCATGAATGTGAATTGGTGGCACTAACCATTTGGCCGGTAGTCATTGAAATGCACTCGCCATTGCCCATTACCTCCTTGCCATATGTAAAAGAAATTTTAAGTTTTGCTGCTACTTAATGCTTAAATATTGTTTGCATTAAGTAGCAGCTCTCTTCTCTTCTCTTCAGCAGCTCTCTTCTAACTCACCAACCAGCTAAAGGTGTTAGCAACAGTATTGCAGACTTGGTAAGAGAGCCCTTGTTATTTTGTATACAATACCGCAAACCGCCTGTTTCTAGCTAACACGGTTCCCGAGATATGAGCATCGGGGTTAGTTAATCAGTCACCAGTTGGCGAGTAGCCGTAAAAACTGAGTCGCCAAATGCCGAATTTTCCTCACCATTTGGCGACAGACATTGGTGAAGGTTGCAACTAAAACAATGGCTAAGGGCGTGTTGTGGTCGACTAAACTATTGCCCAAAATGGTATAAATGGCCATACAATGCTCAACTGGGCGTGCTGAAAGGTTAACGTATGGCTACCTGTATTTACCTATATTTCAGGGACCCAGTTTATGCGAAGATTTTAAAACAATCATTTGCTGCAAATACTGATGCAGAATCATAGGATACTCTTGAGCACTGAAGAACAGTGCTTAAATTATTGGATTATTATCAGTAATCATGACAGCAGGGAATGACTGAGTAGGTCTACCCCATGAGACTAACATGACAATTCTACAATAAGACTAATGATAGCTGCCAACAAAAGTATCAACTCTCGTGCATTTGTGATGCATTTTTTGGCTAGTTTGGAATAGTCGCCTTCAGATTTCGGCACGTAGGATGCGCCGGATTTCATGCAACAACCCATGCTCAGCTTGGGTTTGGTTGAGGTTCAGGCTAGGCCTACTGCTTTCGGAGCATTTCCCAAAGTTCAAAGACCAACATTCGAAATAAGGGGTATAGGCTAGCCCAAAGACAGACTAGACCAGTGCCCAAAATGGTGTAAATGAACGTTGCTAACCTAGCCTGCTGTAATAAAAGTTGCCCTAGGACTACCTCTGTATTTAGCGTATATACAAATGGTGTGAGGGATAATTGTCTAAATGGAAACTCGCATAACAGAAAGTCGTATAATGGAAAATTGTATAACTGGAAATTCGTATAATGGAAAATCATCTATGTCCCTGCCTCGCTTGCTGCGGTTATACATGTAACATCAGAAACAGCAGTTAGACGTTTATCCATTATAAGATATTCCGTTTAGATGATTTTCCATTATACGATATTGCGTTTACAAAATTTTCCAGATTTTTTATTTACGCAGTTTGAATAAGACGGTGACTAGGAAGAATGAAGTTCCTGGTGATGCAGTGGATGGGCATTTAAGGACTACCAGGAATTTTTGAAGACATACTGCTTGTATCAAGAATTTATAGAACGACCAAAGGTATCACATAGAAATAAGTATTTCTAAATCTTCAGAAAATGAATTGTTTGATAATTTTCATAGGCCTACCAAAACTATGCGCCGGTGGTGTTTACACAGAAAACACCAGAACTTTCATGCAGTCTCTGGCTTGCTCGGCCCATCAGTAGTAGCTGTGGAAATGACCTAGGCTAGGCCTAAAGCTAAACGATTATCATGATACGATTAAATTTGAGCTCTAATGCGATTACCACGTCATGGTAGGAGAAACTGTATCTGCACGTTACATGTTAGTATGTACACACGTCTCTTGTAGAAGCCCTAATAGTGCAATGTGTACACCACCACTTTTTTTTTTACCGATAACCAGTCTGCACTCTGCACCATCTGACAGGTTCTCACCGTTACGAGGGCAGACAAATTCAAGGTTACGTTCACAATCGATGCCAGCTTAACTCAAGGCCTAGACCTACATCCATTTAAGTATTCTGGTCTGCAACTTTTTTTTTTTGCGTTTTCCATAATAATTCGTCCCCGATCGTCGAATTGCTTGTTATTCACCTGTAGTGGCTACAGCTGATGAATAACAAATCGTTTCGATTCATCCAGATTTGTGTCAATCATATGCTTAATTAGGTACGGTATTCGGTTAGGCCTACTAATTAGGCGTAAGACGCTAATTTGCTAATGTTTACCTTATGCCATACGTTTACTGTAACAAAAGTCATAACAATAACGTGATCCTAATTTTGTCATCATAAACCTAACGTTAGGCCTACACGAGAGCTACCGTCGTTAGGCTTAATTCAAGATCTTTTATCAAACTGCGTCCAACCAAACATGGATTACTGCCTCATTAATACATTTCTACCAGTCAACCGTTACAGCCATGGTTTAGAACAATACCAAACCGATGTAAAAGTCTAAAAACCAGCGAAGCGCGTCGTGTCGACACGCCATACGCACAACGAACCATTGGGTTTTAAACCGTCGTGTCTGACATAACGCAAAAACGTGTTGTGTCTCTTATCAAACCTCATTTCCCACCAGTAATCAGCTGACGATCACGCCTCCAACCCAACCTTACGGTGATCTGAACTTTGTAACAAAACGATTGATAAGAGATCGGGGACGGTAAACAGATGCTGTAAACGGTGGTGGAAAAAAAAACAACAAATTCGAATTATTTTCTCAATCGGACTCGCTGAGCACGCAAGCAATGAACAAAGCCATGACGTTTACGCAGCCAGCCTCCTCACTCACTCACAGCACACACTTTGCCACACAACATGGCTGATTTTCAAAATTTTCCCCGTTTTTTCGTTTACCTGTTTCTCGATGTCTGTCACGTCTTGGCAATCGACGGTGCCGTTGATGTAAGTCTGCGTTTCCACACCGTCCGATTTGAGGAGATAGGGGTTGTCTTTTTCGATGTCGTAGCCGCCGACGACGACGGAGCTTTGTTGTTCTACTCCCCCGTTGACTGTAGCCGTGGCCGCCATGACGATCGCTTCTCTGCTCTGCTTCTCTCTTCTTCTGCTTTTACCGCCAGACAGCCAGCCAGCCGCGTTCGGTTCGCAACACGAAATCGGCCTCACTCACTCAACTCAAAACCACGCCGCACACCCGACTCAGTCAAAGGGGGGGCCCGATTTCCTTAGCCGCCTTCTTCTTCTTTCCCGGTCAATCGGCTGAAATTCTGACTCTCACACGCCCGATCTCCGGACTTCAAGCACTAACCGCACTGCTGGTTTGAGGGAAATTTTCTTTTTTTCCCCCGCGACGATTCGGTTTTTCAGTCAAATCTCAGTTCCCCGTCTTTGGACCGCTTCGTTGTTCGCTTCGCTGTGTCGTTGTCGTCGTCCTGTGTTCACTGCTTTCCTTCCTTCCCTGCTAAGCGCGCTGCGTTTGCTTGCTCTTTTGTCTGCTGTCATCCGCAGTAGCAGCAGCAGCACACAGGCAGAAAGAAAAGTCAATGCCCGGATGTAAACATGTGCTCGGCTAGCTCGTGGGGAATGGACAACAATAGTTAGCATCGCTAAAACACGACAATGGCCTTACTGCGGGTGCTTTTTAGGCTCTTATTTGCTCAAATAAATTATCTCGGGCTGTTGTAGCTACGTCCCTCGACGTTAGCTTAGTTTAGGAGTGTTTTATTCGACGTGGCAACAGAAGCCACGCAGGGAGACCGGTTTTCAGTAGCGCTAGGTAACAACGGCTCGTGCGCAGGCGGGAGTAAAAGAAAAGTGACAGCTCAGCAGACGTCAGAGCTATCCAGTAATTTCCTATCTACATCTATGATCTCTCGCTCGATAGTTTCGTTGCGGATGTGTTTCTAGGGATTAGACTGTGTTCAACGTCCGGTAAAGGAATGAATGATTCCTAAATAAATAAATAAACATTGAAGCACGCTGCTGGTAAAAGGGGAAAATATGAATTTTAATCTCGTTTTATTGATTTGGCTTCGTCTGCGTATTTGGATTTTTTTTTAAATGTGTACTTTTTGCGACTGTCGCCGGAAAGGAATAGTTTTATTTTTTTTTAAATTCCTTTGGCCAAGCGCGTTTTTTTTTTTTTCAGGCTCACCCCAGATGTAAAAAAAAAAAAAATTGGAATAATGTAAGTTCGTCAACACTTGAAGGAAGGAATGATATTCTACATCACACTTGAATAGCGAACAACTGTTGTATTATTTATATACATTGGGGAGGGGGGGGGTGAGTTAGTAACGTAGCAAAAAAATGATTTCTTTTATTTGTATAATGATTGTTGTTTTTTTCCAAAGGCAGAAGGCGTAGGAGTGGCTATAATAGTCGGGTGCCAATCTAACAGGGGTTCCCAAACACACAAAAATGTAATTACATAAAACAAGAAAATGGAAGGGGGGGGCTGCAGTTAATCACCGTAGTACTATTAGTTAATATCACTCTTGCTAGACTGTTTGGCTGCTTATTCATATTTTTCAAGCAGAACACAAAACCTCGGCGTCAGCAGTAAAAAAAACACGAAGTATTCCGACTTTATACATACCGTAAAAATCTGTTGCGGTTTTGTTGAGCCGTTGATAAAATGTTTCATAAAAGAGTAATTTATTTGCAAAACAATCGCATTTCAGAGCATTGGAAAACTGTTGGTCAAGGTTAATTAAATCCATCCCAAAACCAAAACGGGTATAAGAGAAGCCGCCAGGTTTCCAAAAAGGGTCGGCCTTTGAAAGTGGTGATATCATTCAACCAGGAAAAGGCCAGAAGTTTAATCCGTTTAGCCAAGTTTATCGCACCGGCTAATAGTTCTAAAGTTAAATGAAAACTAGAACGTTGCTACCACTAAATCTTCAAGTTTTCATTTAACGTCCAACTTATTATTCAATATAAGTAATTTGGCTAAAAGGATTAACCTTGGCAGCCTTTCCATGGTTGAAAGAGATCACTTACTTTCAATGGCCGACCCTTTTTGGTGGCTTCTCTTACCCCAGTTTTGGTTTTGGGTGGATATCAGAATTTTATGCCTATACATTTTCATATTTGCCATTTCCCACTTAGCCGTTACATCAGCCAAATTGACAGGGTTTGGCTTCGCTCACTCAATCAGCGCATTCCTCCTCAGTTGCTCCTCATAAGGTGCTCTTCACAAGGTTGCTCCTCATGCTCCTCACAGGTGCTCCTCTAGATTAACAAGCAAACTTGACGCATTACCATGGCATATTTCTTTAAATACATTTTTTTCTACTACATTGGGTCCTATGCTAGCACATTTTGTTTCTAACTATTATTGCAATGAAAGACTCCCAGTCTCTCCGTGAGATTTGTTGTTTTTGCGAGCCAATTCAATTCAATTCAATTCAATTCAATTTATTTAGAGAGCTAACCTAGCCGCGTCTTTGCAACAACAAGGTATTTTGACAATTAAGTACTGAAACGATGCGCATACAACACGTTACCTTATTGAACAACTTGAGCCTAAAAATCTGGTAGGCAAGCGCCCACATCTAAAATTTAAACGTAATCCCTAAATTGTCACATGTCTTACACCCGGCATGTTATAACAGACTGTTGGATGACAATACAAACAATGGTTACCAGTGGCGTCACGTACAGGTAGGCTAGGTAAGCATTGCTTACGGGCCCCTGCAATTCGGGGGGCCCCCAGGCGTCGAAATAAAGACATGGACAACGTCACTGAAGTTTTTGTATTGAGAAGAGCACACTGAAAGTATAACCTTCAGAGCCTTAAGTAGTGAACTAACTACGGTATGTAACTTCATGTTCAAAGCGCAGTATGTCACAAGCAAGTCCAAGTTCCCATTTAACAATTGTAATAATGTAGCTACTCAGCAAAGCTTATAATAATTCGACAGTAAAGTATACTAAAAAATACCACACAGACGTGTTTTTTCATAATTTTTTTTTAATCAAATATTATTGCTTGTTTGCATTACGAAGTAACTAAATTTTTTTTGGCTGAAAAGTTGTTAGGCCACTGATGGTTACGACAATAATTCGGCATTTATGCGCCACTTCAGGGCCACGTGCTTCTAGCTGTAACGACTATTGTGGAAAAAGGCACTTACCTGTCTGCCCATATTTAGATTTGGCAACTTTCCAACAAGTGAGCTGTACAGGTGTCGTTACGCCTTACGACAAATAAACAGTAGAGCAGTGTCCTTAGCTAGTAGTGGGAGCTAGTTAGCTAGGCCAGTAACACAAATAAACGTTATTGAGGGCACATTTTCTCCGTAAAGGATAAGTTCCCACACTTAATGTGGAGGTTTTCTTCATAACTGGAACCAATACACCTGATTCCAACGTTTTTTTGTGGGCCATGGCGGAAATCAGGTATACATTTGTTGCAGTTAAAAGACTCAGTCTGCTTGTGAGCCGCCTTGATTGACTGATACCATCGATAATAACTCTATAAAAAGATAATGCTGACATCCCGTAGTAATTTATTTTTATTTTTATTCAGCATATGTGGCCTACTCCCAGCACTGCTTCCCTCCCCAGATATAGGCTCCCACTTTTCCTCCAATACTGTAACCGGCTGTTTACATGAATGGCAAGATGCAACACGAAGCTACAATTCGCGGTGCACCTTGTCATTACATGAGCTGCAGCTCGCCCGTCCCACTATTGTAAACATGTAAATGGCCGAGTGCCAGACAGTGGCGTAGCTATGTTAGGTGGGGCCGGTGGCAATTTAGCTCTTGCCCCCCCCCCCTCCTTAATATGGCTCACAAAAAACGCACTAGCTGAAAAATGCCTTAAGTTCATTTTGAAAAAAAGTTTTGACTTGGAGAAATTTTCAGCTTATGGGCCACCATATTTTTTTTTTAATGATACTGGATGGACATACAGGGAGGCTAGAAATTCATTGTCTAAATAGAGTTTATATCAAATTAAATAACTAGTGTACTATAAAAGAGCCTTTTTCTAAATCTAAATAATTTTTGTTTCTTATTGGGGGCCCCCTGAGGCTATTGGGGGCGCCCTGAGGCTGGGGGCCGGTGGCACCCTGTAGCTACGCCAATGGCGCCAGCAGCAAGGCAGGGTGCAGGTTCCTACTGTTCAACCAGTTGGAACCGGATCGCTGCAGTGAGGCTGGGCACGTGACGTAATTCCTGGCAGGAATCGACTCCTCCAGCAGGTATAAAAAAGCTGGCTCGAGGGAAAGATCTTTAGTTGGTGTTGGAGAAGCAACTCGAAAGGTTGCCCCTCTGCCTACTTACTAGGCTGATATGGGCTGCAACCTGGACCAGTGTCTAATGTGTGCTAGTCTCTGTACAGAATCCCTAGCTGTGCAGTGAGGAGTGAATTGGGCTTGAGTTTTGAATTGAAATCAATCGTCCACTCTTTAAATAGTTACATACTTTTGGGGCCTGCCAAGATTTGAACTGGAAAATGTCTTTTTCAGTTCTGGTTCGGGTCCTGCTTGGATTACCTAAGCCTTCGGGATAGGAAATTCGTGTTTCTAAACCTTCGGGATAGAAAAATCACGAAAAATCCTGGGCAGAAGATTTTTGCGAACTTCTTTGATAGCGAAAATGTTGAAGTATTTATTGTAGAAACTAAAAAAAAAACTCTGGAATATTAATTACTACCTCATTTGGGGGCAGTCTCTAGGGATTCAGCCAGTGTCCGCGAGCTTGGATAAACTACAGTAGCCAGAATTTTTGTTCCCGCTCTAAAACCGTTAGAAACCGGGAATTAAAATGCAATCCGCTTTTATATTCTTATGAAATTAAAAGTAAAAACAGTTGTAAACAACTTAGGAGCGCGTCAACAACCCGTTGTTAGGAAATTTGCAACATTGGGGACGTTTGCGTGCATTGGCAAACCCGAAACATCAGTTTTCTCAATCATTTAATCTAAAACAGTTAATGACAGGAAGACAACCCCATTCTTTACGAAAGTGAATAACGTTAACCTGGGCTGATGACCAATGCTGATTAGAGCTCTGAAATAAAATTAATCAATCACGTTAAACAGGTAGGCAGTTTTGTAGACTCGGATGAGAAACTACAGAAAGCTGCATTTTATTGTTGCCCGATGGTAAAGGAAAGCAGAAATAAAAACATATTTTTATGAAAATAAAATAAAGTTTAAACACAAAGTAATACATGGTGAATGAATGAATGAATGAATCTGTTTATTAGGGCCTCGGCCCGAGGCCACACACCTACTACAGCCTCTAAAACTTAAACTAAACTAAAATACCAAATAATCACACAACGTGACAATCCGAAAAAAAAACCCATGCACAGCAAAACCATAATATAGCAACTAGGTAGTCAATCGATCGTGGCGCAATCCATCGTGGTGCATGATGGAGAATTCAGACCAACAAACATAAATTTGTAAGAATGGAAAAGTAAGAATGAAGAGGCGCACTTTGAAGGTACGAGTTGAATGTTTCATTGTCAGGTCAAGCAGGAAAGTCAACCCACTAGAAAAGCGATGGTGCTTCATGCTGGTCAGAGCAGCACAAAGCCGATACCAACGTTTCAAGGCGTGGAACCGGACAGTAAGGCTGCAATTGATTCAAGAGGGTATCGAGCCGGCTGGTACCAAACGGTAAGCAGCACCAGTGGCACTAGTAGCATAAATGCTGCAAATTTTCAAGAAAGCTAGTGCCTCAAAAGGAACAGAACAACCTAAAGTGGAACACAAACCTTTTGATGGGAGATGTTGTATATGTCAGTAGCAAGGACGTAGGTCCAACCAATGTCCCAAGAAGCCAAAAATCGACGAGGAAGGTCGTTAACTTGGCTAAACAAGGGTTGCAAACAGAAAAAAATGTACATTGGCGAGCAAAGCAGGTTCGTGAGCGAGGCATGCTTAAATGTGTTTTAGCACCAAACATAAGGCTTTTCAACTGCTTAGATGAGGAAACAAAGGGTGGAACTGTACTTTTAATTAAATGTTAAAGTGGCAATCTTACCATTCTTAGTGTTAATCAATACCGGAGCCAGTTGACGAACATTTCCAGTACTAGAGCTCGACGAACTTTGCAGGCAAAGGACATAAAATGGCGCATGGATTGTTGTCTCCAATTTATCATGGCGGCTGGAAAAACCCAAGGTAGTGGATATATGAGATCGACGATCAGGTGGCCTGGTGGTTACTCAGCAAACTTTTTTAATCTTGGAAAATGCAGCTGATAGTGTAATTCTTGGAAGCGATTTCTTGGCTCGGACTGGCCTCGTACCAGACATACAAAAAGCTGGCTGGCGTGTTGGTTCAGAAGAACAAGAAACAATCCTGTTTGCTAAGGTTGGTCAAACTACAACTGAACAACTAAAGCAGCTTGGTGTAGGTTTGGCGAGAGAGCAGTGTATAAGGATGATGAACTGTTGGAGAAAAAATCTAAGAAGCTCATTGTTCAAATGCACAACACCAGCAGCAAAGAAGGTGTTTAAACAATTTTAAGCATGTTTTAACTTCTAACCGAGGCAGCACAGATCTCTACGAACACAAGATTGAGGTTGAACCAGACACACGACCAATTCATTTGCCACATATACCTGTAAAGAAGGAGACTAGAGCTATGATTGAGGCCCAAAATGCTTGAATGGTTCGGGAAGACGTAATTGAGAACACAGTGTCGCCTAGGGGAGCTGTACCGTGTCTTGCCCCGAAAGAGGGTGAGGTGGGGGCTAAATGATTCTGCCTTGACTACGAACTCTTGAATGCTTCGACGGTAAAAAACAGCCAGCCAACCAGTAATGCTAGCCAAATAATTTCATTGCTTAGTAAGGCAAAATGGTTTACAGTTCTCGATATGAAATCAGGATTTTTAGAGGTCAGAATGGAGGCTTAGTGCAAGAAATAAACCTGTCTTCGTTGTCATGTGGGAAGGAGGCAGTTGAAAAAATTGCCATTGTGGCTGTGCAACCGTCCAGCATCATTTGAGCACATTATGAACATGGCTTAGGGCGACCTAATGTACTGCCACGCTGTGATATACGCTGATGATTTGGTAATTTATTCACAGGATTACCAATCTCACCAAGATGGCTTGGAAAGGCAGGCATGACAGTAAACCTGAAAAAGGCAAATTTTTGTGCCAAGGAAATCTCCTATCTTGGGCACACAATCCATCCCCAGGTATTATCTCCCTTACCGGAGAAGGTACAGGTGATGAAGGAATTTCCAGAGCCAAGCAACTTTAAGAGTTTGAGAAGATTTCTCAGGATGATGGGTTTCCATCGCCAAGAATTTAGAGGGTTGGGGGAGAGAATTTGTAAAAAAAAAAAGTCCCTATTGAAACGTGTTACATTCATTCCTATTAGTTCCATCCAAGTTTTCAGAGGGCGCCATGCGTTTCATCTGGTAATTTGTGCTCATTTTTCAGCCCAAATCTAAAGTAAACTAAGTTACAACTAAATTAAATAATAATTAAATACAAGCTACTTTTACTTAGTTTAGTTCATCAGGGATTTCCATGTTAAAGCAGCTCCTCTTTATAAGCTTCTGAAAGTAGATGTAGTCTGCGAGTGGCAGTACAACAACTGAAGGACAGTTTAACAGACTCTTTTTAGCACCATGAGATCTAGATAAAAGGTTTGAAATTTCTTCAGATGCAAGTTTATCAGGATTTGGAGCAGCGATCTCCAAGCATGTCATAGGACATAGGCTTGTACCTGTTGGTTTTGCAGGCAGGCATCTGTCTGAAAGTTTAAAAAATACTGCGTTTCTGAGCTTGTGACTGGTGCCGTAACGTTTCCTCTTCAAAAGTTAAAGCCCTACGCTGAAAACGTTCCACTCCTACTCGAAACTGACAACTCGGCATTGTCATTTCTGAATTCTTTAAAACACCCTTCCGGAGACTAGCTAGGTGGATTTTTTTAACTTCAAGGAATGGATTTTGAAATCTGTTGGAAGAGGGGTTTCTTGAACCAAGTGGCAGGTGCAATCTCCAGGACGTATGAGGATGAAGACAAAAATCCTGTACTGAAAATTGATTGTGAGGTGGAACAAGTAAAGGTAACTGAGCGACCCAACGGATCCCAAGTTTGGTCCAAATCCGACAAGCGCAGGTTGGTGAGAAGTACCTGACTGTCTGGTTAGGCAATGTACTAGACTGTACATTAGCTGTGGATCAAATAGCCCTGCTCCAGGGAAGCTCTGCTTGTGTAAAGTGCTCTTATGTAAAACCTATGTTTCATGTAGTGTTCATGATTTAGCTGAAATTGACATCCTTAATAAGGCATTTTTACCGAAGTCATGATGTCACTATGCAATTGCTGCAATCCATGCGACACCCATGGGTGGACATTTCGGAGTATTTAACACTCTAAAAAGATGCAAGAACTGGTGGGATGGATTGGCATGAAGAAGTGCATTGCAGCGTTCGTTCGCAGTTGCGAGTAATGTCAAACTTGCAAAACTGATACTTCAAAGCTTGCGGAACTCCTGGCTACGATTGATCCTCCATGTGCCCCTAGGAAGCATGCATTAGTTGACTTTATGGGGGCGTTACCAGTGACCCACACAGGACGACGTTGGATACTCGTAGTCCTTGACGAGTTTAGTTCGTGGCCGGAACTGTATGCTCTCAGGACGGCCAAAGCACAACAAGTTGCCGAGTGTGTAAAAGATGTTGTCTGAAAATGGGTATTTTTTTATCAGATTTTTCTAACAACGGTCCTTGTTTTGTGGCTAATTTATGGCGTAGTTTGTGGAAAAGCTGAGGAATAAAACTCGGTTTGCAACGGCCTATAACGCTAAGGCAACCGTTGTTGAGAGAGAAAACAAAATAATACAAAAATGTTACAGTGTTTCACTGCCTCTCAAAGCAAGTGGGGTCTACATTTGCAGGAATTTGCATTTGCTATGCTAAGTTTGTGTCCAAATCTAGTAAATTTATACCTGGTGAACTGAAAATCAGATGGAACCCGATTGGTCCGTGGCTTCTGGAGCTCTCTCAACTAACGACGAGACATGGACAAAGTTCAAATGGAGATAGCGCAGCATTTTTCTGAGATGTGTACATTGGTTAGGCAGTCAATGAAAGCATCGAGGCACAACAGAAAAGGTCTACTATGAATGAAGGCATTAACCACTTACATGAAAAGTAGGGGATTATGTAGTCTGCCACGCGCACACATGTAATGCGGAGGTGAGGGGTGGTAGCATCACTTACTCCATACTTAATTTCGGCACAAAAATCCGAAAAAAACATATACGCTATGCGACGTTAAGACTGGACGAGAAATCAGTCCACTTAACATAGCACAGCTTAAGCCTTTTATTTTTCCAGAGGGCACACCTTTACCGAAGGTGTCTATTCCCCGTGAAATATAAGGTTATTCCTAGTACTAATAAAACAGAACCTGCAAAACGCTCCAAACCCACTCATACTTGTAACATGAGAAGGCAGTAACACAAGGGTGGGGGGGAGCGAGTCAATGTGCAGATTGAACGTTTTTTTCGCTGCATTAGAGTAACTACGTCGGTTTTGCAATGAAAACCAATAAAATCTATAGGTGTAAGATGATGTTTTATTATTGCGGACTTACAAGCTAAGATTTTGACAAGCCAAGTCCAAATCATGGCGAGGGGTCAAACACAAAAATCACGCACAAATACAGATTTAAATGTATTTCCTGCCCACATTCAACCATTTTGCTACAAATTTAATTTTTTTTTTGGGGGGGGGGGGGGCTACCCTCGTCTTTTAAACTAATATGGATTTGGATTAGGAAGGATGGATATGGTGCTGGCCGGATCCAGGCCGTCAATGAAATAAAAATAAAGGCGAAGGAGGACAGTGCCCGAGTTCCTACAGTTTCATTTACTCCATAACCTTTTTTATTATACACTTCTAACACATTCCCAAGATTTACTAGCAGTAAAGGCTTGGTAAATGCCTCAAATTTCTCTTTTGACTTTTGAAGCTCTGCAACGAACGGGCACATATAACGGATGGAGGAATGAACTAGATATGCGATGCATTGTTAACTTTTGGACTGTGTTGCTAACTGGATCTGCGGGTCAGATTCACATGCACACAGACTGTCAGACAGTGACCCGTGGACCAGAGGGAGGATTGCTTCCTGCTGGAATAAAATCTAGGACTAAACCGATTACGGATCACAACGGCATTAGCCGCCAACGGTGAAGGTGTTTCAACACACAAAAAAACAGTAGAATTTTTTTGCTACCCAGCATCAAACAAAACCAAGATGGCAGAAAAAGAAGATGCAAGGCCATGGAAAGTTTAAGAAACTTTCCACCATCAAAGTCGAAGGACTTGATTCCACCATCAAAAAAAGAAGGATGTCGAACTACCGAAATAGGGAGAATTCATCACTAGCGGTCACGAGGTGAGACAGGGAACCCAACAAGGCCATCAGAGCAGATCAGCACGTCGGAAGTCCAGGATGGTGGATGTGAAACCTTCAAGGGTTTCTGTCAGAGGGGAGCTGCTGTGAAACAGGATACCCAACTCTCCCGGTACCCATGCTCCAACCCCGTAAATCCAATGTAAGACCAACAACAACAAAAGCAAATGAAAGAGGCACTCCAAGGACAACCTGCCAAGCATCCCAGGACGATGAAGAAGGCGACCCAACCATCAAGGATCCAGCATGTCGGGGCCCTGGTTTGGACCAGCCCAGGCGGAAGGACCTGCTTCAACTCCGAGGCTACCAGCACCAAATCATGGGAACATCGGCGTCAGAAATTCGACAAGTATCCATTGAAACTGGGAACACCAGGACATGCCTCGGCGAGGATTGTGAGGCATCAATTTTGCAACGATTTGCTGGAGCCAATGGAGAACCCATGCGGAGTCACCTCCAAAATACATTTACCCATGGTCATTCTCTCCCCTTTTCACGTGTGATCATGGACACACCAGGGCTATGTTCTTTTCTGCCTCTGCTTGTATGTGCATCGAGAAACGTATGTACATGGACGTAGGGTTACAAATCAAACGCGTGTGCTTGCTAATGTTGGCCGCTACTCCAATCCAACTATGCTGTTTCACAACTTCACACATCTACAACTGCACGATTCAATGCCATTCGTGTCAAGGTTACTGTAATTAAGATATTTGGCCGTTTATTTTGAGCTTTCAACCTTTTAGCACACCACGTTTTCCATTCTTGTGGCGTCAATGGAAAACGTTGACGTCACCCTTTTCCTATCCCAGCATGCAACAACTAAGTGTGCGCTCAACGCTCACCGATCTAGGTCCAGTAGATATTTGCGTGACGCCTGAAAACATCAAAACGCGCGTGCGTTGGTCCATCTGCTCCACAATTGTAAATGCTCGCGCTTAAGCGTTTGCACATTGGAAGAATTCTAGTTTCAAGCGCCGAACGTCAAACGTACGTGTCAAAATCAATACTATGACGGAGCATTGATCTTTACATGACAGAAAGCCAAATAGGCTTGAACAGTGATTAGTAAATACAAATGCAAACCTATTTACGTTGCCGTTTGAGCTTAAATGTCAGCTTGCTTAAGCGGGAATTGAACGCAAGACTTTTGAGACCAAAGGCCAGAATCCTACCACTGCATCTGTATTCATTAAACGGAGCATTGAAATGCAATGGACGAGAAGAAACCTGCAGAAGAAACCTCGAGGCCGCTTCCACCTCTTCCAGGCTACTCGACAACCTTGCAACTGCTGAACTGCCTTAATGATTGGACAAAAGCTCTCGAGATTGGTGTCCCAGTGGATGTCGTGTGTATTGACTTCGCTAAGGCATTTGACCCGGTTGTCCACTCTAAGTTACTTACGAAACTCAGATTGATGGGTATTGATGGACCACCATTTGAGTGGATTAAGGATTTCCTTAACCTTAGATCCCAGGTTGTATCAGTGGGGGGCTACACCTCTGATGAACTGATGGTGACCAGTGGTGTGCCTCAGGGCTCGGTATTGGGTCCACTGCTTTTTCTTCTTTTTATTTCTGACCTTACCCCGAAAATCGGCATTGTGAAACTTCCAAAATTTGCTGACGATGTCAAGCTGTATAGCACTATTGCAACTCCTGATGATCACTGTACGATGCAGTACGCCATGGATCTTTTAAACGAATGGTCACGTAGGTGGCAGCTCCCCATAAATGCCCAAAAATGTAAAGTTTTACCTCTTGGAAATTCATCGCGTACTACCACTTATACTTTGCATAATTTAATTATTGACTGTAAATATGAAATTAAAGATCTTGGTGTCAACTTAACTTATAATCTAAAATTTTCTACCCACTGCAGCATTGTTGCGTCTAAAGCAAAGAGGATCAGTTATCTGATCAGAAAGTGCTTCGTGTCGGGGCATGTGGGGACTCTGGTATTGGCATTTAAGGTTTATGTACGCCCAATTGTTGAGTATGCCAGCCAAGTCTGGTCCCCCCCACCTAATAAAGGATATCAATCTGGTGGAATCAGTCCAATGCACCTTCACAAAATACTTACCGGGTATGCGTGATGTTCCATATGAACGGCGCCTCTTATGCCTTGGCTTCGAGACCTTAGAGTTTCGACGCCTGCAGGCAGATCTGTGCCTTACCTTCTCAATTTTGCGCGGGCTTGTTGACACAGATCCGGATGCTTTCTTCTCTGTTCGTGGAAATGTTTACACGAGGGGTCACCCATTCAAACTTGCTGTCAATTGCGTAAGGAGAGACTGCGCCAAGTATTTTTTTCTAATCGTGTTGTGACACCGTGGAATGGCCTGTCTGTCATCTGAGCTGGTGGGGTCGACAAGTCTCCGTATGTTTAAAAGAGGGCTTAAAAAAGTGGACCTCTCCAAATACTTAAAATGTTTTTAAATGCTGGAAGTACAGTATGTTGCATGGGATGTTTTTAATTGATTCTATATACTGTTTTTTTTTCTGTGTGTGTATGTGTGTTTTGTCCTGTCTTTAACATTCAGGGACCGGTGTTAGTGGCGTGATTCCCTCATCCCTTCCGGCTCCCATTACCTTTTCTTTTTTGGTAATAAACACTTATTATTATTATTATTATTATAAACCGTTGTCTCATTGTCTTCAGAACTCTGATTGTTGTTGTTGTTTTTTTTTGGCTTACAAGATGGCGTGGTTGAGTACCTGTCTTTTGGAAACAGGAGGCAAAATTACGCTTACTGGAGGTAAAGCGGTCGAGAGTGATGCAAAGTGTATGATGGAGGAAAAAGATTCGCGTGGTGCTGTGGCCTAAGTGACTATGCCGGACTGGGAGTATGTGAAGAGTCTGTATAATGGGTCGTTGTGCAAGCTGGATTTGGCCTTGTCTTTTATTGTGTTGTGCAGTGCTGAGGGAGGCCGTATCTTTGGAACCACTTTGCACCAGTGTTAGTGCTGTAGTGATGTAGTGGCGATAGGGCCGTTGAGGCTGAACAATGTGTATCAAGTGACCTTTAAAACGAAAGCAGCAAAACAAAAGGTGTTACAAGAAAAGTTTACGGTGGTGAATGGTTTCCCTTGCGAAGTAGTGAACCCCGGTGAGCGTGTTATAAAGTGCAAGGTGTTTTGGTTGCCCTTAGAAGAAGTTTCCCGGGAGAAATCATGCGTTGGCCCATTCAAGCATTGTTTCTCTAATATGAGACGTGTCACTCTCCGACTGAAATATTGTGGATATTCCGGGTATTCTCTCTGTGGGAAGGATACCAGCATTGCTTGCTATTCCAGGTAAGCCTCCGAACTGTCTACGGTGTGACATCCCAGGTCATTATTGAAAGCCCTGCGAGAGCTTGGGCTACAAGGAGTGTCTTGTGTTCCATAACGGGCCGTGCGCTGTGAAAACATTTGCTGCGGTGACGAAGAGGGTCTGTTCTACAGAGAGGCTTTTGCTGGATGATGATTCATTTGTAGTGGAGGAAGTTGATGGTGTTGACATCGGTATGTAGGGGTGTGCCAATGAAGAGATTGTGGGAAGTTCAGGAAGTTCTAGTTCGGAGTTGTGTGTGGTCAGTCCAGTTTGGTGATCAGAGTTGGAGAAGTTGGAGATACGGTGGGCGTCAGTGGTAGTGTTGATGACCACAATATTTCGCTATATAGAGTTGGTGAGGTGGTAGGGGGAGTGCTAGCGACCACGATTATCCCGCGTCAGAGTTGGCGATATCGGCACAAACTAACCAGTGCAATGTGCCTCTAGTGTCTGTTGTTCGGAAAGTTGGCGAGAAAAGCAAGTTGCATCGATTGCTGTCGCACAATACGAAACATGTAGCAATAGAAGTGTCGAATTCATTCACAGTATTGAATGCATTCGCAAGTAAAAACCCAGGCTTGGACCCTGGCCCAGGCCCAGTTAGGGGAGAGACTGTGCTGGAGTGAGTGCTACGTAGTGACGGTAAAGCATTTTCCATATAAGGTTGGCTTATGGAATGTTCAGGGTGTGAAGGGGAGGTTAGGGAGTGTTCAGGAGTTGTTGTCGCACTGTGACGTTGTTGGGTTGGCGGAAACGAAACTTGGGTGTGGTGAGGTTTGGCAACAGCAGGACTGGGAGGTCTAGTGAGAAGATGGAGAAAATAACTGTGGTGGTAAACGAAGTAAGCAGTCTGCATTAAAGACCGGCCTTGTGAGGATACACAAAACACTAATCTGAGAAAGAAAGAAAAGACAACTGCCCCGACTGGGACTCGAACCCAGGACTTCTCGTTTACTAGCCGGGCGCTCTAACCACTGCGCTTCTGGGGCGGGTTCTGACTACATGCGCCAGCTGAACTGTGGTGGTGTTCTGGTAGCGATAAAGGACAACATTCCACATTTTCGTTTGCCGCAAATTCCTTTACGCGGTGCCAATGTGGAGTAATAAGTGTGTGTGCGGGAGGGGGGAAACTGGTTAGCGTTTGTGTTCAGTTGTTCATCATTGGGCTTCCTCAAGACAGATTGGGACGCATGGGTGTGCAGCCTGTATACTCCATTATTGTGCTGCTGGGACTTCAAAGCGCACCATGCATTGTGGAGTGTGGATGGTTCGTCGAACAGGAAGGGTAGATTTATTGCTGACTCTTTGGTTCTAATGACTTGATGCTACTGAGTGATGGTTTCCCCAACATTTTGCAGGTTGTATGTGGAAGGTTATCAAGAGTCCCTATTGGATCTGGTTTGGTGCTAGGCTCAAGTTGGTGGTTTCCAATGATAAGCAGGGCAGTGAATATTTTCCTGCGTTGGTATGCAATAGGGTACCAACCAGGTGGAAGGAACTTATCTACCACCTGTTCAGCCACTCCGAGTTATCTGGCAGTGAGTGGGGTACTGGATGTTGACTATAAGATGATTCTTTCCTTTTTGGAGGAAGGGGTCAGACACAAGGCAAAATGCATCAGTACTAAGCCGATTTGGTGGTCTGTACTAAGCCTGTAGGAAATCGGTCTGTCATAGGCGCCTGTGCTTTCGGAGATTTACCCAGTTCCGGTCGGTGGAGAGATGGAAGAAGTTCCTGGGGGCAGCAAGACAGGTGAAGAAAACGATCAGGGAGGCGAAACGAGATTATTGGAAGGAGTTGCGTAGGAAGTTGACTAGACTAACTCTTGTCGCAGAAGCATGGTAGATGGTCTCAGAGGTGCAGTGAACCTCGTCTCCTGGGTGGGTGTATAGTTTGGATGTGACAAGGAGACTGCGTGGGAGGGAAGCTGGTTCAAGAGATTAACCGACCCTTTGCTGATGTGTATGTAGGAGTGTGCCCCTCTACTAGTTTCCAGTTGGAGGAAATGAATGACGCTTTGAGTGAAGACTTTGGATTGCAAGAGTTGGAGGCGGCCTTGGCGTCTTGCAAAGAGGGTGCTCCAGGGGCTGACGGGGTTAGGTACTCAGACATCAAGAAGTTGTCCACAGCAGATCGGCAGCGTTTACTTTTTTCCAATAAGCTGTGGACAGAGGGAAGAGTTCCTGAGGTGTGGAATATGGCTGTCCTGGTCCCGACAATTCAGAGTGGTAAAGACAAGATGAGCGTGGTGTCATAGCGCCCAATATCGTTGCTTTCGTTTGTAAGAAAAGTGGTTGAAAGAATGTTGGTCAAGAGGATGGAGGGGAGAGTGGGGAGTTCTGGGAGTTTCCATAGTAACTAGTTTGGCTTCTGCCAGTTTAGGAGTCTGCAGGATGCCATCTTGTTGTTAGAATCTGAGGTGAGGGAGGCGTGACAGACTGGTTGTCTGATGGTTGCGGTGTGTCTAGACATCCGAGTGGCCTACGATAGGGTGACCCTTGACTTTGTGTGGTTAAGTCAGAATGGAGTGTGTGTGGAAAAATGATAACTATGTTGCGGGCAATGCTAGGGAATCGTTCTTCTGTAACCAGAATGGCTAGAATGAATTCTTCAGTGCGGTCAACCTCCAGGGGTTTGTCCGTTTAAGTCCGCTTTAAGTCCATTTATTTTTGCTGTCCTGTTGAATAACCTCTTGCACATTCTATCTCCGCTCTCGAATGTTGCAGCATTCGCAGACGATTTGGTGGAGTGGCTTGTTGGGGCAGATGTGGGAGTAACCCAGGAGGCGCTCCAAAGGGTTATTGATGTGGTGGAATCGTCGGCCTCGAAGGGTTTGGATTTGTCAGTACGGAAGTCGCAAATAATTGTTTTTAGTCAGCAGGAGGGTCCTCAAGTGGCGCTGAGGGTCATTAGTGTGTCGGAGGTCTGTTAACTGGGGGTATGGTTGGATTCGAAGTTAACTTGAGCAAGGGAG
This sequence comes from Lithobius niger, assembly GCA_023313725.1. Taxonomy (NCBI): domain Eukaryota; kingdom Metazoa; phylum Arthropoda; class Chilopoda; order Lithobiomorpha; family Lithobiidae; genus Lithobius; species Lithobius niger. The sequence goes on from JAHWFP010261276.1 coordinate 85,707, forward strand.
GTCCGAAAGGTAGGGCGTCGTGTGCTACAGCGTTCCAGTATCCTAGCACGTCTGTCATGTTATACTGGGGTCCAGAAAGGGCGTTGTTGAAGTACAAGTCGTTAATGCAGTCAGTGGCAGGTTATCGCCTGTCATTCATGCCTTTGGGAAGGATTGGTAGTAGTCAATCAGAAGTGAATGTGTGCCTTCGGTTGATTACTGGGGCTATGGGGTTGTTGCCGGTGCTGGCTCTCCAGCGGATGTAATGCCACTGAAGTTTAGGGTGCAGTCTCTTTTGTTGAGCTTGGTTTTGAGGAATTTAAGCAGATCGTTTGGTAACGCGGTCGGGGCGTTGTTGCAGGACTATCTTTCCCTTAAAGACAGCCACTTAAAAGAACTGAGTACTGCAGGTAGAGCTGTGCATCCGTTTAGGGGTTCGTGTCTGCGAGGTGTCCCTTTCGGTTTCGCGTGGCTAAGGGGTTGCTCCTTGGTTTCAGGTATGCGTGTTGGAGGAGGCGGATATTGGTATTCAGGCAGGGGGAGGGCAGGGATGGGAACTTGAAGTTTTTGTGATGCCCCCTTCTTGGGCACGTCCTTGGAAGGGGGGTGGGGGGGGGGTCTTGTTTCCTAGTTTGAAGAAGCAGGTTAGTCAATATGTACCTTTTGTCCCTTCTGTTGGTCTGGTGGAATTGATTACCCTTTTGGTGGCAGTGAATATGTGTGTAGAGCTACCTTGTGTGGCTGTGGTGATTCGAACGAATTCGCATTCAGTTATTAGGTGCCCGCTTGCATGTATACGGAACTTGGATTTGCCCACCCAATAATTTTGGATATCTGTATGAGTGTGTTGCAGGTCATTGTGAGTGGGAGGTGGGTGGCTATTGCGTGGATGCCAGGTCATGCAGGGTTTGAGGGGATCAAAATCGCGGACTTCTCTTGAAGCGGTACTGTGAGGAAGTGTGTGGATCGGTGAGGGTAGTGAGCTCTCCTAAGGACCTTTCTTCTGTGGTGTATAAGAGTGCACAGAGTAGGTGGGAGGAGGAGTGGTTTGAGAAGGCTGCTGGTAATCGTCATTTTAACATGCATCTGTCTATTTCGTGTCCAGCCGAACTAGACCTGTTGCCACGTAGGGTGGCGGTAGTGGTGTCCACACTTCTTTCTGTTACGGTACCCGCTCCGCTGTTCCAGGTTGCGCGTTCGATCTGGCTGGGTCGCTTCCTGAAGGATATGCAATCTCTCTTGATGGTGTCGCCGCAAAGGAGCAGTGGTGGTGTTCGTTGCCTCAGAGCAGTAGCGGTAGCTGTAGCAGCAGTACTGCACCGTCACTGGCTGCTTTGTATAGGAACTGTTTGATGGTTGAGTGTATAGAGTGTATTGGTTACTCGGTGGTTTTTGTGCTTTGTGTGCTTAGTTTGTAGCTGTTTCTTGTATTAGTGGGGCTGATGGCCATTTGTGGTTGTATCTCCGTAAATAAATAAATCAATCATATCAGATCCGATGATTTTGACAGGGGCGTCTGTCAGTAGACAGGGGCGTCTGTAGTTCAATTATCCGCAGTTCGCTGGTATTCAATGAAATATAAGTGCATAATAAAGGCTTACTGAATTTTGCTATTGTTAGTGTATCATTTTCAATCTTGTGATTTCCTGTTTCATTATATTTCGGAAGAGCCAAAATTGGTATCATATCTCGAACTTTCAGATTAGCCTAATTTCTAACGACTGGAGGGAACTCCTTTAATAAATCCCAAAGCCACCCATCCGATACTGAGCAAACTTCAAAATAACTGCAAACTAGTAATGAAACAGCGAAAAACTAAGACCCCGCGTAAGCTTTGTGAGGGGGCCCCGGGGACACGGAGCAAAGCGGGCAATCACAGCCCAGTGGTCAGCGTCGTCGGCTCCAAACCAAGAGAATATCGGTTCGAATCCGAGAACCGGCTCGAGTGACTCTAAAAAAAAAGGGTCTGAAAGTTTTTTCAGGCGGTTATGGGTTATTGGTTGCAATCACGTACTTTCTCAGCCCTCAGCTAAGAATAAAATTTAATTAAAGTACGGAAATTAGCATTTATTTCAATTGAAAGATAGTTGAAATTGACTTAGAGCACCCCTACTCCTCCCTTGAATAAATCATCGGACCACATTAGGGATTCCAATTTTTTTCTGCCCTCTCCCCAACCTTAAAGCAAAATTCCTTGGTGCGTCACGGCGCTGCATTCTCTACAAAGTAAATATTTCCTTCCATTTGCGACAAGTTCTGATTCGATTCTAGGCATCTTGATAAAAATCGATCCAGTGATAATGTGCCTTTTTTATTTTCAATCCACTGTCATTGAAGAGCAAGCAGATGAAAATATTTTCGAGACGTTACGAAGTTCCTTCTTGCCTCAGACTTGTATGTAGGCACCTCTCGTGGCCTGTAACTTCCCTTAAGCGATAAGGTATAATCTGCAACTGTTCTGTAGTAAACATATCGAGTTACGTTATCGCCATCGCTCAGTTACAAAGTTATATCTATAGCAGAATAATCAATATTGAAAGAAACTCAGAGTAGCAGGTGTGAAAATTAATAAAAAGCAACAAAAAAAAATATACAAATTTTTATGCACATTAACTTTTATTTAAAATGTTTGTTGGAAGATGTATAATACAAAAGTGATATGAATATAAATAACTTCTTTTGTATATGCGTGCTGAGGGTGTCACACCAGTCACGGGCAGTATCAGGAATGTATAAAGCTGTACACGTGCAACAGGTTGATTATCTTACGCGGCGATAGCAGCGTGTGTAGTGTATGGTTGAAGTCCTCATTCCAGCAAAATTTTGCAAAACTAAAAAATTATTTTCTCCGTTCCTATTCACCATTTTTCGACGAAACTTGGCCAGATAATGGATAAGTATGGAAGGAATATTTATACCAAAAATTATGCAATTCTGTACAATAGTAAAAGGAGGTGGCCACACATCAATTTCAGTAAATTTGAATACGGTTCATTTCTTTTTGTTCTGCCACCGTTTCAGAAAAAAATACTGCACCTACTTAAAATCGGAAACGTGATCTGAGCCAGAAATTTCGTGGTCCTTCATCCTCAAAGAGACTATTTTCTCAAATGGGCGAGTCACTTTGGAGCTACAGGAGCCTGAACGATCACTTTTATTGTTTTGCATTGCTTTAAACATTAAAATTATACAACAATGCCAATCAGCAAACGCCAGCCGCAAGGCATAGAACTATGGGTTATTATAGTCCAGTTGCCAAATGCTGATTTTGGGCCTAACCTAAAAAAACTGTCTGCACAAGATGTTTTTGCGCAGAGATATTCGACAATATGTCCCTACTCCAAAACATAATGATGCCACCTTGGCACAATTAGGGAATTCAAGATGGCGTCCAAAATGGCGACAACAAAACGGGTTTTTGCTTCTAGCGTCTAAACCGTACATCCGATTGAAAATTAACCGATAACCAATTATGTTTAGAATAAATTTTCCTTAAAAAAAGGTTATATTCATATTTTTGGTATAATTAATCCTTCTTGCCGAAATTCGTTATTTAAGTTATTTTAGGCCGTTAACGCATCTTACATATACAATTCCTAACTTTAAACAGCTGCAGTACCAGTTCTAATTCTGATAAATGGACGTGATTAGGTTTAGATGAATGATGAAGATGTATATTTTCCAACAAGGGTAATTAAAGTGATTTATATTAATTAGGAGCTAAGCTACGGCAGTTTACATACGTTGTAGCACTGTGCTTTTCGTCCTATTTTGCCACGTATTCCATCTTTAAACTGCTGCACCACCCGTTCTAATTCGGACAAATCGACGTGATTAGGCTTAGACGAATTCCAACAAGGGTAATTAAAATGATTTATATCAATTAGGAGCTAAGCTACGATAGTTTTTCTACAGTGTAAGGGCACGTTTATGCAACCACTCGCTTTTACATTCTCGCAGCTAGAAGCTAGAAATCACCTCAAATTCCAACATGGTGGCGGTTTTATATGTCTGCCGCCTCGCAACGAAAACAGCAAATAACATGAGTTCAGAAGTGTTTGGGAAAATTGTTTCCTCAGGAGAAATTCTTTATATTATTGGCACGGATTATAAGACTGCAAGTATTTATTCAAACGATGTTGGATTTTGCTAATTCATTTAGCGTTGTTACCATGGCAATGTCACCTTTGCCATCGCGATTGAGTTCTAGCTGCGAGAATGCAAAGGCTAGTCGCTGCGTAAACGCGCCTTAACGCTGTGCATTTTGCGCTATTTTACACAATTTCCATCTTTAAACTGCCGTAGCTTAGCTTCTAATTAAATATAAGTCGTTTTAATTGCCCTTGTTGGAAAATATACATCTTCATCTGGTGAACTCCCGTTTCGCCAAAACTAATTTGATAAAATTTTTACGAACACGAAATTTAATACCTTATTTCTATGTAATGGGGCTTTAAAAGGCAAACATTTAACAGAGACAAGCAGTGGTAGAATAAGCCCAGTTGATTTATTAGCGTTTTGAAAACTGGCAATACAGACGGAAAAACGTGCGCTTTAAATATAATTGTTTAGAATGATTGGGCGTCACTACGTCAATGCCAAGGTTCTCTTTTAAGAATAGTTAGTTATACATGTGATGATTAACCTTTTCCAAACGGGAATTCCCGAATTGCAGAACCCCGTTTCTCAGAATCAAAATATTCTTCTAAAAGTTAACATTGCAGAAGTTAAAAAGTCATGCCTAATTGTTAGTAATTTTTGATTAGTTGTGGTTTCAAATGTTATGTGCTGAGCCGCAGCAAGCGCGGCAGCGTGAGCGAGGCAAGCAATTTGAAACAAATTATTTCGCAAAATGGGATTCTGCCAAACGGGTAATGTTTGACTATCATCATGTTATAAATGTTCGTGTTTAAATGTTTTAAATGGTTCGTGTGCCTAAAATTTCGTGAACGATATTTGGCGAAACGGGACTGGCCCCTGAGGCAAAAGATGTTAATCTGCATTTTTTTTGGTGAAACGGGATTTGGCAAAACGGGACGTAACCCTTCATCTTTCATCTAAGCCTAATCACGTCCATTTATCCGAATTAGAACGGGTGATGCAGCAGTTTAAAGATGGAACTTGTGGTAAAATAGAGCAAAACACACAGTGCTACAACGTAGGAAAACTGCCGTAGCTTAGCTTCTAATTAATATAAATAGCTTTAATTACCCTTGTTCGAAAATATACATCTTCATCTTTCATCTAACCTTAATCACGTCTATTTATCCGACTTAGAACGAGTTTTGCAGCTGCTTCAAGATGGAACTTGTGGTAAATTAGAGCGAAAAGTACAGCGCTAGCGTAGGTAAACTGCCGTAGCTTAACTCCAAATTAATATAAATTGTTTTAATTACCCTTGTTGGAAAATATACATCTTCATCTTTCATCTAAGCCTAATCACGTTCATTTATTCGAATTAGAATGGGTGGTGCAGCAGTTTAAAGAGGAACATGTGGTAAAATAAAGCGAAAAGCACAGTGTTACGTGTGTAAACTGCCGTAACTTGCTCCTAATTAACATAAATCGCTTAATTACCCTTGTTGGAAAATATACACCTTCATCTTTCATCTAAGCCTAATCACGTCCATTTATCGGAATAAGAATGGGTACTGCAGCTGTTTAAAGTCAAGGAATTGTTATGTAACATGTAACGGCCTAAAATTACTTTTATTTCAGCAAGAAGGATTAATTTTACCAAATATATGAATAGAACCTTTTTTGAAGGAAATCTTATTTTAAACATGATTGGTGACCGTTAATTTTCAATCGAATAAACGGTTTAGACGCTAGAAGCAAAAAACAGTTTTTCATCGCCATTTTTGGACGCCATCTTGAATTCCTTAAGGGTGCCAAGGTGGCATCATTATGTTTTGAAGCACGGGCATATTGTAGAACATCTCTACGCAAAAAGATATTGTGCAGACTATTCTTTTGGGTTTTTGTGCCGGCTGCGGACTTTTACCCGCTTTCCAAGTACTGAGCTAAACAATGTTAGGGGCTTCGACATTGTTGAGCTCAGTATTGGAAAGCGGGTAATAGTCCGGCAGCAGGCACAAAAACCCAAAAGAATAGTCTGCAAAAATTTTCCTTGTTCGCTGAAGGGGAAAATCGGCATTAGGATTTTCTTCTTTCGTGCTGATAAGTTCCGCTAAAAATGATTATGATGCATGCGTGTTTGCTCGTCTTCTTGAATTTGAACTTGAATTTTATTCGAGCCTTGATCCGTAATTATGCGCTCCAATACAGAATTAAGTTAACTTGAACATCAACACCAGCGCCAACACAAAACGTAAATCCTAAGACAACAACTAATACTACCCACACTGTTTCCAGCACCCGGAAAGCACATGTACCACAACTAACAATACTAAAATATAAATGTGCATAAGCAAGGAATGGCCTCTTTCCACTATTTCCCCGTCCGTCTGATAAGTATTGTTGGTGGACAGCTCTTCCCCTACTAGATGATGGTTGCGTCCTAACCTACAGGCATTAATGCCAAATGTGATGCGTGCTTGTTTGCTTGTCCCATAAATGAAATAAGCGAGGAAGGTTTTATTTCCCGTTTTCCCTGTCAGTGTGATAAGTATTGTTGGTGGATAGCTCTCGCCCTACCCGAAGAAGGATGCCTCCTAACCAACCTTCATTGTTTCCATTTGTTTAAATCTATTTGTTAAATGTGTAGTTTTTCAATCTGAATTAAACCTAACCAAAATTAAAACTGTTACACACTGAATACACGTTTATTTATCAGTACACGAGCCTATTTGGCTCTCCGTTCTGTTTATTACATGTTTGCTGTCGTACAGCATCATTGTTCCAAAATTCCAAAGGCATCCGTCATCGCACTCAATGACGAATAACCCAGTTAGCCAACAAGGGTTCTCTGCTTGTATTTCTAGATGGTTGCTCGATTCCGAAGTGGCCTATCACCCTTCATACCACGGAAATTTAACGACGAATTGCCCCTTCAACCAACTTCTCTTACATTTTTAAAAAACGAAGTTGTCTGAAGGGGCTATTTGTCGTTTAGTTTACGTGCATGAACGGTGATGGGGCACTTCGGAAACAAGCAATAATAGTTCATTTTTTGTGCAAACATTGTTGCGCGTACAGTCAAGCTTTCTGAGCAAAAGAACGTCAGCACGATTCATTCTTTGTTGTACACGTGCTGGCCCCTCATCGCGGCCTCAACGAGGTTTAAGAACACGGAGACATTGTCGACCCTCAGTCCTTGAGGACTGGGATGCAGGCCTAGGATTAAGGTATCAAGATTGTTGTTCGACCCGAGGACTACTTCTCAGTCCGTTGAAGACTGAGTTGGTGGTTTTTTTTTAGGTCGCGCGTTAGACGGGCACGTTCATAGTCTATTTCCGTTGGCGGCACTGTTGTGTCGCAGGTCGCGTCTGTTAGGTATCTAGGTGGTTTTGCTGGACGAGAGGTTGGACTGGAATCTGCATGTGTCGTCTCTCCGGGAGAGGATCATATCACGGTCTGCAGTGCTCTAGAGGCTTTCGAGAATGCAGGGGGTGAAGCGTGGTCCTCTTCGCGCTGTGTACAGAACCTTTATACGGGCCGTCTGGGATTCCCACCTTCCTTTTCTGTGCCGGAAGCGTAGACATATTTCCACCCTTCAAACGGTGGTGAATGAATGTCTGCGTATCATCACGGGCTGCTTAGTCACGACACCAGTTCAGTCTCTGTGGGTGGAGGCTGGTGAGCCACCTCTTCACATTTGTGCCACAGAACTTCTTTGCGCTCTTGGGATGCGAAATGTCAGCCGTGGAGTAGATGACTGTGATGGACAAAAATATTGTGGACTATTGCGCCCGTCAGCCAGCGGTCCTGGGTTTGTTGGGTACTATAGGGAAGACAGCTGCGTCTCTTCAGCTTGTGTCCTTTGCTTCTCCATTGAGAGTAGCATGTCCAGTGCAGTTCTCCTCGTGGGTATGGGCACATCCGTAAGTTCATGTTTTCATGGAACAAGTCACAGAATGCGATGAATTCTGTGATGCGTCCTTCAATGGTGGGTTGGGCTGAGGTGGTGTGGGTGTAGCTATTCCTTCTTTGAAATTGTTTTGCAATAGGAAGCTCCAGTCTGTGGCTTCCAGTACCATGTGTGATATGTGCGTCATATCCGTGGCTCTGGAAGTGGCATTGGACGTCCAGTTGCCATCATTCACAGTGCTAACTAACTCACAGGGCGCAATTGCTGCTTTGCGGCATGCCATTGAACTACTTGAATTTGGGGATCCGATTCTTCTGGAAGTCAGCTTAAAGCTTCCTGCTGCATTCAGGTGCGGTGTAGTTTGTCTCCGCTGGGTAAAGGGCCGTGATGGATGTTCTGGTAATGAACAGGCCGATGGTCTCGCCAAGACAGCGGTTGAATCAATGGCAGATCCTATTGTACCTGTCTCTCGTCCGGTGTCTAAGCAGCCGACGCTCCGCGCGTGGTCTCTGTCAAAGTGGAATGTGGAATGGGCCACTGCAGTCACTGGCCGAGCTCTGCATGCTCTTCAGCCGCATTGTTCACTGTCATCTCTGTTGGACGACACGCCGCTTGCGACGTACAGGGTCCTTTCTCGTCTCTGCACGGGCCATGTTTTGTTGGCAGCGTATCGTCACAGGATGGTGTGGACAGGGTCAATGGCGTGTCCGAGCTGCAGTCAACTGCTGACACCGGGGCACTTTCTTCTTGAGTGCGCAGCTCTGGACCACCTCCGTCCGGGCTTGGGGGACTTCTTTCGTCCAGATCGGAGTATGGGGCACTTCTCTCTTCAGTCTTCAGTGCGTGTAAGTGCCAGACTGAGAGCAGTAGTCTACTTTGTGAATGAAACGTGTGTTCGCGTGTAACTGTCCTACACGTTCTGTCTTCTGCTCCAAGATTCCCCTCTCTTACACTTCAGAGCTCTCCTCTCGCTCTGTCGTGGAAGTTGTAGTTCTGTTGTATGGTACGTTCCAGTGCAGTGCCTCCCCTTTTTCGCTTGGTATTTGTATTTATGTAGCTTATTTTGTCGTATTATTATGAAGTTGTTTTGCTGCAGTGTATATTAATTTTGTAGAGAGGCGTGCGGCTACGGGCCAGGCCCAGAATAAACAGGTATTCTGATATCGCTGAAACTGGGTGATAAAGAACAATAAAGAAATGCTAACCAAGCTGTTGAGCCATCAATTATTGACCCGCACTTTGAGGAAACGTGTTAATTGTTTCCCGATTTGATTTGATTTTTTTTTATTTGAGTCTTAATGGGCCTACAGAGCCATGCACTCAAATACTAACCTACCTTACCCTACTTATCCTAACCGTAATACTAAGCATAATGACGCCCATCGATGCAAGTCCACGCCAGAGACCGAATTGCACCACCAGTCCAACATTCCCACTGTGTAGAAAACTTGCCGAGTGCTGAGATCTAACAATAAAGACGGCGCGCAGTGCCCGAGGTATTGCTGGATTCAGCATGAGGGAAACGGGCAAGATATCAAGACACACGCTAGTGTGTCGCCCGCCAAGATAAAACGATAACATCCAGATAAAATATATATAAACATGGTGATCACTAGACACGTTGTGTCTTTACAGCAACGGCAGTTAGGCTGTTTTCAGCCATCTGTGGATAAATAACAATGCGACAGAAAAGGCTGAAACTTGTTTGATCGGGAGACTTTGGTAGCCTGACAACATAAAAGTCACTGTTAGTGACACAGCTTAACGTTTTCTTGTTGACTAGCAGACTGTCTTTTAACTGAAACCAACTTATACGTGATTTCAGCATACTGGTGTAAATTCCCCAAGCGGTAGAAATCTTTGCAAATCGTTTGAATCAGTTGTCTTGCGTCCAGTAACAAAGAAAACCTCAACACGAAAATGTGGGAACGTGTTCTTTATGGAGAAAATGTGCCC
>JAHWFP010261277.1:3413-21835 GCA_023313725.1 Lithobius niger
AGATACAAGGATGTAACCAAGTTAAAAAGAACTGAATTCGGTATTAGGTGCAAGGACATAGACAAACTTAAGAAAACTGAATTCGGTATTAGATGAAAGAGCACTATTAGATACAAAGATGCAACCGAGTTAAAAAGAATTGAATTCTGTATTAGATAATAAGATGTGACCCAGTTAAAATGTCTTAACTGGTGAAGCATGAAACTATCATATATATTTCTTGATTTATTGTTAACTTTAGACCTCATGAATTTAAACTTTACAATTTGAAATATGGGATCTTCACCACTTTAGTTTAATGTTATAAAAACGTTCCTTTAAAACTACGTCACTCTTACTTAAGGAATGGTTTAACATCATCTTGTTAGCCTCTATAAAGGGTCTCTCTGATGTACTGGACGTGATAGTTCCTTTGATAGATTAAGTGATGTTGGCGAAGAAGAAAGAGGCTATCGACCGAGATTTCCTTGGTTCAAGCGATAAATAGAGAGTGAATTTAATCGCAACTGGTTATTAGCGTTGGCTTTAGCTGGGTCGTCCAGGTTTACGACTCACAAATAACGGGTGACAAATTTGTGAGTTTAGAGTGGTCGTTTATGAGGTGGGTCCACAGCAATAACGACCAATTATGTACGCATCATCACATCAGCGCTACATTACCAATGCGACGCCTCCCAGACTTAAGAGGCGTACTTAATTGATTGAGGATCCAACTAACGACCCTTTTGTAAACACTTTATCAGCTTTATATACTCCCGCATACGTCGTAAAAGCGGAGTGACGTCACTAGGTTTGAGAACAGAAAGATTAACGATTACTGCACCTAAACGCCGTTCTCTTCACGATTCAGTATGATGCACAGAGGTTTTGATTCTATAATTTGCTTCAAAAGTAAATACACATACACTTATACACTATAATCAGAGTGATCAGTTAAGTTGTGACCCAGCTCTTTGTTCCCTGCATATTCCTAATTTATGCTCAATCAATGGCCCCTCTTGGCCTCATCACATCACCCGGGTCTCATAACATATCGTTCAGTAGTACTTTGGCTAACAAGCTGGTTCACAACTTAACTGATCACCCTGTATATACCAGCAGAGTCGCTCGCTAATACTCACTCATTTGACGTCGTCACGCTTCTCTCGAGGCTTAGGGCGCGTTTACGCAACGACTCGCCTTTGCATTCTCGCAGCTAGAAGCTCGAAATCATCAGGAATTCCAACATGGCGGCGGTTTTAGCTTTGCCAGCTCGCAACGAAACGAGTCAATAATTGAGTTTAGAAGTGATTGGGAAAACTGTTTCGTCAGGAGGAATTCTTTATCTTACTGTCATGGATTATCACACCGAGAGCATTTGTTCAAACGATGTCGGATTTAACTAAATCAGGAAGCGTCGTTGTCATGGCAACGACACCTTTGCCACAGCGATTAAATTTCAGCTGCCAGAATGCAAAGGCGAGTCGTTGCGTAAACGCGCCCTAAGCGTTACGTGCTAGTTCACCTCGCTTACTTTTCACGTCAGTAAGTCTTGCTTCTTGTTACAACTCTTACGCTGGCTTTACAACATTCCGTAGTTGAGTTTGGCGAACAACTGGGGCTTCAATTAACGATCAAAAGTTTAACGGTTTGTGGTGGTGCGTGGAAGGGTTGAACTGATTGCCTCCTGGGTTTTTCCTATAGCAGCGACGGAATAAAATACCTTGGCATTACTTAGCGATCGTCCTAATTAACTTGCACGTAATTGTTTTGTCCTGTCTGCAAAGCTTGCACAGATAACTTACAAGGTGGCGCCTCCACACCTCGTCTGCATCTTTTTGGTCTAGGGAGGAAATTGTACCTCCCTAGACCATAAAGATGCAGACAAGGTGTGGAGGCGCCACGTTGCAAGTTATCCGGGTAAGCTTTGCAGACAGGACAAAACAAATTTTTCGTTCCACTCTTACTTTACGTTCTTCAATGCATGCATGTCCCTGAAGCTGTCCTGGGCCTAGCAGTTGCTTGTTGACTTTGTCTGGCACGGAAAACATTGGATGGCTGCTGACCGTCTTGTCCAATGGTTGCTGGTGATGGTTTGGGATTAATTTCTCTTTTGCATGCTTGCCAGGCATCGTTTGTGTACCTTTAATGAGAGATTTCCTTGCTTCTCGATCTCCTCCATGGCGTAAGTTCTTTTCCTTTCGTTGTAACTTGTTGAGTCCCCCTCTCAGACTCCATTGATGTTGTCCGTGCTTGCAGGGTTTTGCCCTTCAGGACAGTCTCTATCTATTTTTCCATGAAACCCAAATTTGCTGGTTTGCCTTCTCGCCTTCCTTAAGGGTTGACTTGCCCTGCTGGTATGCTTGTTTACGCCAACTGCCATTATTTCGACCAACTTTCACCAGCTCTATAACTGGGGGTATTTCTTTTAAGAGGCGTTGACGGCTACACATTTGTGACAAGTCTGCAAGTTTTCACTCCTTGTTGCACTTAATACGATGTTACTTGTTTCGCAGTGTGCCTTGCTCTCCTTCGCGAACTGCCCAACATCGGCTTCTTCAGAGAGCTATCTCGAACATTTTTCCACAGTTTGTTAATCATTCCATTGGAGTTCATCAACCTTTGATTACTGCTCACGTTCCATCATGTGTTGCGGATCTCTTGTTTTTGCCTTCTGGAGTTGCTTTCGAGAAAGCCAGCATACATGCTGTTTATCAAGCCCTTCTTGATAGTCTTCCACATACTCCTTCTGCGGATGAGTAGAATCACAAGTTACAGTGCAATATTACACTTGTTTGGGTAGCTCATAGGGCATTGCTAGCGGCAAGACAGGATGTTGACATTCAGTAGCGTCTGATGCATGGTGGTGTTCGGTTCCGTATCTTGATCTTCTGCATCGTTGGACTTCAGTGCTAAGTAATTTGTGTCCTGCTTGGAATGGGCCTGGTTCATTGTGATGTCGATATGTCGAATGTTCTGCTGTGGCCCCTCTGTTGCACTTCATTGTCACTTGTATTTCTCGAATTTTGTTGAGGGCTGTTCCATTGTCACATGTTTGGTTTGGCTCAACCAGCAGCAGTTTTTATTCCAATGTTTCGCCTTCTGCCCTTTCACTTGATGATTACATCATCGTACTTTCTCAGCCATTGGTCTATCGTTCTTCTGGGATCTCGCTAACTCCCTCGTACCTCATTAAAGCGTTTTTATGCTTTCAGGTGGGACTTCAGAGAATGCATACTTACAGCTTTCGACCCTCACCATCTGCTAAATCTCTTGTTGGATTCCATCTTGCATGCGGGACTGGAATGAATATTCTATTTCGTGTTGTTGGTAGCACGTTAGAGTTTGCGGAATTATGTAATGGTTCGTATTGTCTTCCCTCTATTTACTGTTTTTAGTTCTATCTTCTGCTGTTTCTAATGTGTTGTGTATCTTTTTTGTATTTGTTTGCTACCTTCTATGTATTCTCTACTGTTTTGTCATCAGTTGTATTGTTCTCATTGGCTTTGATGTTGCAATTGTTGTTATGGCTGGCAGGGTTAAAAGGGTGGAGCTTAAAAGTATTAGCTTCATCCAAACCTAATTGTCAGCCTACATCTTCTTGGTACTAGTCTCAATGGTCCCATGATGGTTACTAGTGAAAAATCGGTCATTCGTACCGTATAGCTACCGAGTCGTGAAAAAGACACATAGACTACATACATATATAAACATATAAACCTACAAGTAGGCCTATCGTATCATACGATTATTGAACAAAGTTATCCGTTCCGCTCGTTTAATGACTGTGTCATATTCGTTGAGGACTCTTGCTGGCTGAATTGCAACATGATCCTTCCTTCCGACATTTTTTTAATGTTGGTTAGCGGCTTGCGGTTTCTTTGACAACATTATAATTCGTGTCATGAGTAAAGATAAAGAAAAAGCCAAGTCCACTAGCCTAACTTATTTGTTGGTTCCAATTAAAAGGCTCTCAAGCCGTCTTTTATGGCTTTGCAAACACGTCTCTTATCTCCACCACGGCTGGACAATTCGGCCAGCACAAACACACACACACACACAGGCCTCCTCCTTCCCTAGCTATAATACAAAGGGATTGGGAATTCCACTGTCCAAGAAAACATGTCGTTGAGGCACAACCGCGTTCGAGGAAGGCTATAAAAATGACCAAGGGAGCCTTCGAAAATTAACCCGGCTGGATCAAGCAAAAGTAACTCGGGTGGTGTCCACACGTCACCAATTAGTATTATTTCTAACCAAATATCGTCACCAAAACGATTCGTCATCGTATCGACCCTCACTCATATGACAGTATTATTTGGGGCACAACGCATGAATTTATTTCCGTACTAGCTGTTACGATACGTTGAAGCTTTAATCACGATTTTCTTTAACTTATTTGTAGAATTATAACACCGAACTGCAACTCAAACGCGACCACGTGACACAGCGTTTTAATACAAATAAATACAACGCCCCCTCCCTTGTTTCTACCTTGTTTCTGATTGGTAGATAGTCGATTCGTTTGCACTGTTAGCGTAATTCAGGCAACCGTCTAAAATTAATCCACAGATCAGGTGGCTATGACCAAAGCCACCTACAGTAAAGGCCGTATCAGATGCGACCAAATGCTAATAGTTAAAGATTAAGTAAGCCTTTCTTACGGCTTAATTATTCAAAATCAACTTTCAATGAAGAGCCGCATGAAACAGAATCGAATCCAAAACTAAAGCGAGATGGTTGGAGATTAAACCATGCGCAATAGCTGTTTGCCGTGACGTCACCATGCGTTAGCCAATGACGAACGAGAACAACGGCTGTTTGGCCGTCTGATTGGACTAGCCCAGTCACGTGATATCCACGTCACAGCAAACAGCCATGGCGTGTGGTATAGCATGGTGATGAGTTACAAATCATCTCTTTCGTGTTATCACATAAAGCTGCACAACTCTACAAAAGCAGAGAGCATCCATGCAGGCTGAAAGAATGAATGAAGCAACGTGAAACTGCCTAAACGAGAGGTGCACGCATGATCTGCGACGGTGCCAAGCCTTGACCACTCATTGTTCAATTGTATAACAATTCAATCTAGTTTGTTAATGATTTTATTGTGGCGCCGCCAAGCGTTTTTAGCCAATCGCAAACATGCGACAGATAAAAACATGAAACGGCAAAAAAAAAAAAAAAAAGGCGACGAACGGTAGTGGCGTGATAGATACCTAAGCTGTTGCTCCTAGGAACTTTAAAGTATCCCGATTCATTCCTACTCAGCTTACACTTTAGTAACACCTTAATTCACACACCTGTTAGGGCACTTTATCCAGGAAAACACCTAGAAAGGCATAAAAACGACTATCACATAGAGATGTGCGCCATCAAATATTCTTCAGCGGCAGCAAATAACAATTTTTTCGCAGCAGCGGAGGCGTAAAATAGCGGAGGGCAGTTTTGGCGGTGTTCTCGTAAAGCATGCAGACACGTGTGGACTTGATTCTTTCTCTCAATTTGTTGAAATATGTTTTCTATTTGTAAACAGTGCAGATTACAATGTTAGAGAGTTTCCATTGTTATTAAAAACAAACGTAACTGACAACTACTTCGTTATTGTGGCCGATTTATATTTCCATTTCAAATTTTGCAACGACACTTTTTACGGCAATTGTTAAAAACGATGGCAGAATTCTTGGCGGCGGCAGCATTCCCGCTGCGGCGCGTCGTGGAAGTAACCTTATCAGTGGAGGCGCACATGGCGTCTGATATTTGCACGGCGGTGGCGTGGCGTAGCGGTGCACACCTCTGTCATATCACATTACAATGCAACACAAAAGAACTAAGGTCAGCCACTTTACCGGAAATGAGAATTCATAGAGCTATATAATGTTATCAAGCGCCATATCATACTTTTATTTCCAGCATTGCGTCATCGAAAAAAGTGTTGTCCAGTTCGTGGCTCTCTCAATATTACATTCCAAAAAAAAAAAGTTCCAGTTTTTTTTGGAGTAAATTGCACTTTTCAATATGCAGAATGGTGGATATTTTTTTCAGCTTTGTTACACCTGTTTTAACATGGTGGGTAGCAATCTCACTAGATATATTTTTTTCTGGCAATTCTGTGTTCATCCCAGCACACCCCTGCGACCCTCGCCGACTAGCCTAAATTACCGCCCGGACAAACAGCCAAACAGGCGGTCCATACATATAGTTTTTTTCCACGTTATGTTTGCAGGAAACTGACTGTACGACGCCACGTTTCCTTGCACTGGGAGGCAAAAACATGTGGGTAGACTGTATACAGTCTACAAGTATGTTACCCACGTTTTTGTACTCCCAGTGCAAGGAAACGTGGCGTCGTTCAGTCAGTTTCCTGCAAACATAATGTGGAACAAACTTCAGATCAGGAAGGTTACTAGATAACGCACCCTTCGAAAAATACGAAACCACAGTTACGCTCAATCTCACACCACAGAAATCGGTCAATTTCGCAAATTTTGGACAGCTTTTGTTGGAGGTCGATGGAAACTTCTCCCAACTGTCTTCATCAGGCTTAGTTTGAAGAAGTGCGGTGCTTTTGAATTCCATCCTACTTGCTTTCGTCGTCTGCAATGCACTCGTAATTCAAAAGCACCGTAGTTCTTCTAACTAAGCCTGATGAAGACAGTTGGGAGAAGTTTCCATCGACTTCCAACAAAAGCTGTCCAAAATTTGCGAAATTGACCGATTTCTGTGGTGTGAGATTGAAAGTTACTGTTGTTTCGTATTTTTTGAATTCTCTGAACTCTCGCAGTGTCATGTGTTTGAGAATTTTAAAAAATAACGCATCCGACCTCTTCGTAGCCTACGCGGGGCCCTAGCGGTAGTTTTGGCCACTAATACCTCTGATAATGCTTTTGCCTCCGTGCTCCTTCACACGCAAAGCATTAGCAGAGGCGTTAGTAGCCGCAACTACCGCTAGGGCCCCGCGTACGCTTGGAAGAGGTATGATGCAGTATCTCGTTAACTTTCTAATCTACGGACAGTCAGAGCGTAAACGTCGAGTAACGACATAGTCCAATTAACGAATAAACCACATCAGCGAACATTTATTTTCTTGTTAGGGCTACATTTTAACATGACAGTGTACGTGCATAGCACAGCCACGGAAACCATTTTCCTTCAGGCAGCACATCGCTATCTAAAAGCCTGGCACGTCAAACTTCTGATTCATGGTGGCTGCACGCATGCATCAATGCAAACGAAACACGAAAAAGAAACGGAAAAAAAATAATGCCGATCAATTTGGCTGCAAGAGTGAAGCCATCGAGCGAGAAAGCGGGATAGCGTTGGCCCGGGATAGCGTTCGTCGGGCCAGGACCTAGGCGCGCGCTCCTCTTTCCACGACCGACCGAGTTCTGTCGAGAACGGGAGAGGGGGAGGGATGGGGGTCGGGGTAGGAGGGAGAGCTCAGGCCTTAATCCCCTTATTGATTTTGGCCAAATCTCTTTAAATTGAAAACAACGATGCAGGGATTGAAGAGCGTGCCTTTAATCCGGCGCAGCGCCATTTTCATGAGGAAGCAATCTAGCCGGTATTACGGATACGGACAAAATCCGCGGTACGGGACCGTTGCTTGTCTGTCTAGCAGGCTACCCGGGCCCAACGATCTAGCTACAAACCATCTTGCCTCGCCACTCCGTTTCACCCGCATTCCCGAGCTAACAACGAAAAGAAATCGGGCACACAAAAAAAAAATAAAAAATAAAGCGGGACTGCAAGCACGAAATAATCGTATGGAAGGGTGAAGATTTCCAAACTTCCATTTGGGGGCATCGTGTTGTACCCCGTCTGCTGTCACTCCGATCATGGGAGATACCGTGTTGGCGAACAGTTCGGCATTGTAATGTACGCAGTTAAGAGTGATTAAAGAGTTTTTGTGTTCTCAGTGGCGTGCACAGCAAAAGGGGAAGGGGAAGGGGGAGGTCAGGACTTGCCCTTTTCGGAAAAAAATGCCCTTCTTGTTTTTTGGGTAAAAAGAAAATATGCCCTATTTTGCTTTTCTGAACCAATAAATGCTGGCGCTGCACGGCCAAGTCAAATGAGCAAAAAAGCCAGAAAATGGTAAAAAAAGGCAGTGACAAGCTAAAAAAAAATAAAAGCAAAAAAAAAAAGGCCCCCCAGAAAAAGATGTCTCAGTGTCCCTTTTTACTTGGTGTGTCCCTGCCCTCTCAGAGGTCTGTGCCCGCTACTGTGCTTTCTCGTTGGGTTTCTTGTGTGCCTTCAACATTACGTCGAACCAGGGTTTTCAACCCCGGGCTTTTTTTCTGGGAAAAAAACCCAACCCACTCGGTTTTTCGGGTTTTATCTTGGTTTCTCTGGCTTTATCGAGTTTGATCGAGTCTAACAGGCTTCTGCGTTAGTTTCCAAAGTGCTTTTCAAGAAGAGTACTAGTGGTTGTTAGGCTTAGACAATAGACAACTAACTACTGCACTCACCATTGTATGTGCACTATTGTTAACAAAAACTGTTCCTTACTGTTCCTTTGGGCGAGTTGTGGGAGAGTTATGTTGGTTAGTGCTTCAAGTGTCTTCGGTTTGTAAGTCTTATTTTCTTTAGTTGTTAGTAGGTTAAACTGAGCGCATGGCTTGAAGGCCGCAGTTTTGTTCTAGGCTCAACAAAGAATCTAATCTAATCCTTACAAACAACCAACAAACAGACGAAGCAAGCAGTCTGCATTAAAGACTGGCCTTGTGAGGATACACAATACACTAGTCGGAGAAAGAAAGAAAAGACTACTGCTCCGACTGGGACTCGAACCCAGGACTTCCCGTTTACTAGCCGGGCGTTTACTAAACGGGAAGTCCTGGGTTCGAGTCCCAGTCGGGGCAGTTGGATTTTCGTTCTTTTGTCAGACTAGTGTATTGTGTATCCTCACAAGGCCAGTCTTTAATGCATACTGCTTGCTTCGTTTACCCTTTACCTCATTGTGATTTCTTTCTTTATTAACCAACAACAGCTTGAACACATACATGGAGTAACAGAAGTATAGTAGCGTGCAGAAACCCCCTAGAGAAAGGGGCAACTTTTACGGATAGGGCACAATATGCTTTAGTGGAGAGTGTTTCCGGGGGCTTTTTTTTTGGCCTTCTCTTTCTGCTCCTTTCTTAACCTTTTTAGTCCTTATTTAGCCTCTAGACCCTTTCTCAGGCACTGCCTCACCAGCGAATGTCGGCACGAAGAGGCTATTTTTTTTCAAAAATGGTAATTTCCGAAAAGGGCAGGGGCAGTGGCCCCCTCCCTGTCCACGCCACTGAACAGAAGTAATGGAGTAGGGTCCACCGATTCCTTGTATCATCTCCAATCGAAATGAAACCTGAAACAGCTTATAGATTCGCTAGGGGGGGGCGCCCCCCACGTGCATATGAGAGTTTGACTAACTATAACATGTCCGTTTCTAAATTTACTCGAGCGTCGTAGACCACTAGTGTTAATCTGAAAGATAGACGTTTATTCCACTCCAAAGCATTTCATAGGATACATTAGCAACAAAATTACAAGAGCGGAAATCTGTTTTGCAGAGAAAACTCGTCTGCAACGCAGAACCATCAAGAAAAATAATTAAGGTGTCAATAGGTAGCAACAAATTCTACATGTTGAGAATCTTTAATCATTATCCAATACTACCCCAAAAATAGAGCACGAAAATCTGTTACTACTGCAAACATGACACACTGGCAGGTAGCCACAGAAGTTGGGGAATTACTCCTACCCACCACCTATTGTTCGGATTTGGGTATGTGGTCGAGGGGGAAGGTATGGCATTGGTTATGCGGATTTCCGTTACTGAGTTCGGGACGATTCGGGCCCAACAGCCAGGATCATACCCAATTTTGTGTGACACTTGACCACAGACCCTCTAGATCTGCACGCCATCCATCAGAAACCTTTTGTGCCTTTATTCCCAGGAGTTACATACAATTTTGGGGGCCTGTCCGGAATTTTGCGTTCTCGTTCTCAGGTGTTACGAACTTACCAAAAAATAACGAGAGAAAAATTGTTGAAGTTAGTGTTCTGCAGTATTTTGTGGTACGGTATGGTTTTGAAAGTACCGTTCCACGGTGATATCCCCGGAATTTGGGGGGGGGGGGGGAATTTACGCCCTTACCCTTAATTGTCTAAAGCCAATAAGATGCTTTTACTATTTTATGCACCATCCTTGAGCACAAGAGGATGAACACTATTTCATGAGGATTGATGGTCATAAAACCATCTCCCCTGCACATCCACAAAGTGGACAACTTCCTTCCTAGGAGAAGGATGAAATTAAATTTAGTCCTGCGTGCAAAATTCAGCTCATTGTGCGAATTAAGTTAGTTACAAGAATTGTCAGCCAAAGAAAGAATCCATGGCTGATTTGCGCATGTTATCGTCATACCATAACCTTTCACAGTAACACAGTGGTGCTGAAAAAAAGGAACAATATTAATACCGATTTTCTTTCCATCAGTACTGCCGGTTTACCGCGCAACATGATAGCTGAAGTAGTACATTGATTGCACTATACGCCAAAAGTATCATCAAACTAGTAACCTATGAAAGATTCCATTTCTCCCCAATTAATCACATACAGCAGTACAGAAGTGTCTTAAAACCCCTTCCACTCCTACCTTTTTTAAAGCCTCATGTGGAAACTGGTCAGTGACGAATTACCAAACCCGATGCACCCTCGAGGAATCCTTAAGAAGTTAATTTTTGAACCGATCTCACACCTTTTTTCCAACAAGAAAACATCAAGCTGTGTCAAGAGATGAGAATTTGTTTGTTCTCATGTAACAAAACTTGCCCGGTCAAAGGAAGTTTCAACCTTTTCTGTCGCACCGTTATTTTTACCCAGACCCCTGAAAACAGTTAACTGTCATGGATATAAAGACACAGTTGTCTCTAGTAGTTATCACGCTCCTATCATGTTATCAGGATAGGAGTCAGTGATGTTGTCGCTGTACCTTGATGGCTGCCACACATGCGAGTACCGTTATCACAAACATATTTCATAGTGATGGTGCCCACTCAACTCATCAACGGAACCCAACAACGGAATTCTGTTCCCGTAGTCAGGCAATAATGGTCTACGATTAGGAAAACTAGGTTGTTTCTGGTATGGGTTTCTAGTTGAACTTGCAATTAAAGAATACTATGATAATTCTGTTCTTGTGTTTAGATAATAATGGCCCACTATTAGGAAAACCAGATTGTTTTCCGTTATGTGTTTTTAGTTCAACTTGTAATGTAAAGAGTAGACTGAAACGATCATTCTGTTCTGGTAGTTAGGCGATAACAGCTTGCTGTTAGAAAAACTAGGTTACCTTCTGGTTATGGCCCGCTATTAGGAAAACTAGGTTGTTTCTGGCATGTGTTTTTAGTTCAACTTGCAACAAAAAGAGTAGACTACAATAATGATTCAGTTTTGACAGTTATGTAACAACGGTTTACTATGAGGAAAACTAGGTTATTTCCGCTATGTGTTTTTAGTTCAACTTGCAACATTAAGAGTAGACTACAATGATGATTTTGTTGAGGTAGTTAGGTAATTATGGCGCACGATTATGAAAACTAGGCTGTATGTGTTTTAGTTCAACTCGTAACATAAAAAGAAGACTACATGACGCACTATTAGGAAAACTAAGCTGTTTTCCGGTACGTGTTTTTAATTCAACTTGTAAGATAAAGATTAAACGACAATGATGATTCTATTCTGGTAGTGAGGTAATATTGGCTAGCTATTAGGAAAATTCGATTGTTTTTGGATGTGTTTTTGATTCAACTTTGTTTTAGGATAACAACTTTTAACATCACTCAAAAATAACAGTAGAACTTGCTGTAGCACCAACTAAAACATGCAGCTTTAACATGCAATCTCTCAACTTTCGACTAAGTTCTAGTGATGGGTGGGTTTAGCAAAATGTTGTACAAGCCTTGTTGACGCCGCTTTTATGGCTTGTCTCTGGTCGAATAAGAGCAAGCAGCTAATTCTTCACGGGAGGCAAGAAAAACAAGGTTTTAGCGGCAGCAAACATGGCGGGGATTTGAGGCCTATTTATTAGGTGGCACTCGACGTGGATTCTATCATTATTTAATTGGTTGCCTTCTCTTTTGTTTGTCTCTCTCGACCGCCAAAAGCAGCGGGAATGCCTCCTGACGACAGAAATCAAAAGCCTACAAATCTCCGTGTTGCTCAATCCATTTTAAGCCGGGATTAATCCGGCATGAATCCTGTTTAATGAGCAAGGCCGCTGTGGATTGGCGGCCATGGAAAGGAAAGGATCGACTGTCGCGCCTTAATCCCCTCCCCGTGCAGACATCCACGAAAGCGCTATTCCCTTAATCAGAGGGCGCTGCGGGGTAAGTACACAAGAAATCACGCAACTATACCATACTCTGTTGTTGTTTTTTTTTTTTGCTGCTGTTTAAAAATGAGAACTAGTTAATTGTGTTGAATAATGTCGAACACGAGAAGCTCAAAGTGCACAATGTCAACACAACCCGACGTTTCGAGCTAACTCCAGCTCATTATCAAGGAAATAAAAACAAAATACACTTAAAATTGTACAGGGTGGTCCATAAAAAACGCAACAGCAAAAATTTTCCAAGTCCTAACTTTTTCGTTAGCACTCTCCAGAACCGTAAGGGTCCGATGATGTCTAATAGAACAGGTAGTTTTGAAAGTCCCTTTATGGTTCTGGAGGGTGCTACAAAAAAGGTTTTGGCTTGGAAAAATTTTGCTATTCCGTTTTTTGTAGACCACCCTGTATAACAGACAGCCAAATGCAGGCAAAACTGCCTAAGCCAAAACAACAATTCGAACATTTTATTAAAAAGGAGAATTAAAACTTCAACAATTTTAAAAAAATAGGAAGAGGAGAGCGACCACTTTGTGCTAAAAGCAAAAGACGAAATAGCGACTATAGACACAGCCACCTACAGCACAGTCCGGATCAGATCAAGACAAATTAGGCAAGTAAAATCAACCATTGACATAGAAGGAAGCGCAAGTTTGCTAGGTGCTGCCATCTCTACACCTAACGGCGAAATTTCAAACTAACCGACCAGGGTTCCAAATTCTGTCAACAGATGTCGCCAGTTGGCAAACTTACCGCGTCGTTATTTGATTTGCCGTTTTGCGGAGCATTGTGGGAGGCAAAGATGATACGGCCTTTACTGTAGGTGGTTGTGCTATAGAGCAGCGTCAAGTGACGTCATTTTGGCTACGAGATACCATTTGGAGGGCATAGCTACAAGGTGCACTAGATTAAAATGTAATGGGGAAACGGCACTTCTATCCAAGACAGCGCTTTGATAGCGGATTTCTTGGGCTTAAAAAAACGTTGTTTTCTCCAACAATAAAAATCGCGCGTTATAGGCTTAAGAAATCCAGTCTAATAGCATTGGCTTCAGTAAGACGACCTCCAGTGCCCTTGCAGCTAACCCTGTTACTGGCTCCACCATAGAGTTATACACAATAATACTACGTCATGTCACTGCCCTATAGAGTGCAGCCTGAGTTTTACTCATTTTAGCTGGTGGTGAGGGTGTCAAACAGTTATTTCTATGGTACTCTGGTCCCGAACAGGGAACTCTCCGGGAGGTGCTAAGTACTCTTTAAATTTGTTGTCATTAGGGAGCCGATGATTATGAATATGTGGGTCGTGCAAAGCGATGCTCAGAGTTTCAAGGTTGTACGTATATGCGGAATTTGGAATGGAATCTTAGGGTTTGAAATGTTAGGTTTGTGGCCCATTTTTTTTAACATGCTGAACTAATGAGTTGTTGTTGTTGTCACGCAATTTGAAATTCGATTTTGGGGATCTTATTCGTTCTAATATCCTTTGTTTTCACAAGGAATTTGGTATATGGTGTTCTTAGGTGTGCAGGAAGTTTGAAGTCAGGCTGCATTGTGTTTTGGAGAGACAGTTTAAGATTGGGTTGATATTTGGTGGCCAATGGGAAGCCCTGGGTGTGTAGTAGGTTACGAAGGGATATTTAAATTCACAATAAGACAATCAAGTTGAAAAGTTAGGAATGATTGTACCAGGAGTGGCATAAAAGGGGAGTCTTTGTGATCATTCGACCCCCCCCCCCGTGTACCATCACTAATTCCAAGTCATGACGCCATGAGGCGCCAGTTGGCGAACGAGTGGCCATTTTCACTTTTGTGAAAAACGTACTGCACAGTAAAAATTACACCGAGCGGATATTTAACTAATAATTTGTATGAAAAATATCGCTTGTGCTGCGATTCGTCCAAGCATGTGTTAGTTAGCAGCAGTAATGTTTCACCGACCTTGAAATGAGGAAGGAGTTGTGTTTCTCAATCCAAGGTCGACTGGAGTAGAAATTGTGTGTCTGCATTGCAGCTCTACACCAGTTTTAGCGCACGACCGGAACTTAATGCTTCTTAACAATGCTTTGGTAAAATACGATTCTGACGATCTTAATCAACTGGTTAACAGCCAGGAAGCTAGATCTGCAGCTTCTCTCCTACAACCTTGCGACAAATAGTGAAATACAAAGCGAAAGTTACAACAGCGGGATTTAACAGTCAAGCTGTACTGTTGGACCGTTAACCATTCCTCAATTTAACTGATAATCCTTAACATCTATATATATACATAACACGCTTAGGTTGGGATGAGATGTACACAGCAAACTCATGCACATAGCAAACTCATTAAGACAACCAATGAAAACGTATCAAATTTACTAACCAATGAGGAAACAGCCAATGAAACCGGCTCAAATTACCTACAAAATGAGGAGGCGGTAGCAATAAAAGAGGGCGAGTTGGTTCATTCTTGGCACGGTAGAAAAGAAACAGGGTGAACGACCGACAATGTGAACGGATGTGCCCTGTGACAATGAGTAACAAACAAAATATTGCTTCAATAATGCTGGCTATTATAGCCGACTTGAATAGTTTCAAAGTTGGTTGAGTAACAATCACTGCATACACGATCGCTGTTGCGGGCTTATCGCGCTTGGTATCAACACGGAGAAACAGGCAATTCAGCCACACTGAGAATAAGAGTGGCGCCATCCATTGCAAACGCTATTTAATTCCCTAATAAGATAATTCACCTCGGATCCAAGGGAGGAGCAGGGATGGGGGTATTCAGACCACATGATGAGGGGAATATAGGGGAGGGAGTGTCGGGGGGCTGCAGGGGGACATCTGACCACACAACGGGGGAATGAAGGGGGTTCGGGGAGCAGGAGAGAGGAAAGGTCGATGTTTTCATTTCACGCTGCCCAGTACAGCATGCGGGAACCAGCTATACCACGCGCCATGGCTGTTTGCTGTGACGTGCAGATCACGTGACTGGGTTAGTCCAATCAGACGGCCAAACAGCCGTTGTTCTCGTTCGTCATTGGCTAACTCATGGTGACGTCACAGTAAATAGCCATTGCGCATGGTTTAGACCAGCATATGTTACACTGGGGGTACAGCTAGTCTTTTAATAATTACTGAAGTTTTAAGCATAATATTATCATGACTATACACAAATCGTGCCGAATTTACAGTGCAGTTGCGTGGATGCATTAAAAAAATATGAGGCCTTGGCTTCCAAATCCTAAGCTGCTCTTGTGACGATGTTGATATTCTTACTAGAACTTGAACACGCTTGTCACAAATTATAGTATTGAAATCGAAATTTTGCATGAGGTCCGATTTTAATTGACACAGGGTGTGAACTAAGTAGGCTCCCTGGATTTTCGACAGTGGTGCACAACTGCACATGCCGAAATACGCCACTGGGCGCACAATTGAAGAAAAGGAGGAAGAAGGGGCGAGGGGAGGTTAATATCGCTAGGGTTAAAGGTGGGTTTAGTCTTTTGAGCCCTGTTGTCACATTAACGGATAACAAAACTGGATGAGACACTCGTGCGTTTGACCCTGCCAAATGACCAAACATTCTTCACGCCTCAGAGAACGAAGTCGGAAGCGGTCACGTGGTTACTGACGCAAGCCGGTATTAATGTCCTGTTGTTGATGTCAGGAAAAGTTGTCCGTCTTGTATCCTTTTAATGTCTTCTTCGTTTCCGACCAGATACATATATATGGGTGGGTTTATCCCTATATCGGTCGTTATCGGGGGATTTTGTGGCGCGTTGATGTGGCAGTAATTGGTGGAGGTCTTCTGTGCGTGTCTCCGCATCCAGCAAGATGATCCGTGGCACAGGTGTCTTGCGGGGGCAGCAAGGGTCTTAGTAGTGGACGCGAGGAAAGGGGTCCCTACGTCTGTCTGGTGTCACTGTCGGGGTCGGGGTGGAGGCCGGTTTGGGTCGCTGTCGTGGGTGCAGACCTTAAGCCTTTGTTATGGAGCCGCTACACTTCCCCAGTCTAAGCTCATTACTTTTTTTCCGAGGTCTGCTTATCAGTCAAGGGACATTATTAAGGATTAGCGTTAATCCCGCCAAGGCTCATGCCAGATGCGGATTTCAGGAGGGGTGCGGGGGTGGAGAGGGAAGGGGGAGAGAATGCGTGTGCTTGTGCGCGCACACACACACACATACACACTCTTGAGCGGAGGGAAATGTGTCCGCCACGACGCCGCCTGTGTCGTCGGGGCGAATATTTCCATGCTAAGTGGCAATTTTTTAAAAGGAATTTGCGCTGAAATGTTGGGGATTAGGCGCGAGACGTAGCGAGGGAAGGGAGGGAATGTGAGAAAAAAAATTACTTGGAAGGAATGAGGATGGTTGTATTGCGTCCCCCAAGCAGCAATCACCATCACACACATCTTTGGGGACTGGGGAGGGGGGGGGTGGGGGATGAAACAAATCAGGACTAGCAAGCAAACCAATCATTCCTGTCCGAAAAAATTAAACTTCGAGACTAAATATAAAAATAAGATGCAAGTCGATTCAAATCACTGTACACGCTGTGCTTGGGGAAAAAAACTAATAACAATGGATTATACCCCCCCCCCCCCACACACACACGCACAAACACACAAAAAAACGAGGGACAAAATACAAAAAGGAATGACTAAAGGAACACTGCTTGATTTGAAACGTGGATGGAAAGAAGGGTTGTGGAAAGTTTACGTTTTTTTTTTTTAGTTAAGTAATCTTATATAGAAAAGAAATTCGATATAAATATTTGTAATAATCATTGGATTCTTCGTTAAAGCAATTCCGGTTTTTAAAAATTCTTGAAATCGTTACAAAGTTATAATATGCTGGGGATCAAAGTTTTTCTACGTACTTGTTCCAGCAAATATGTCTCCTTTGCATTTTTACAATTTTAAAACAATGTGAACACGGATGCCAGAAGAATGAATGGGGAAAAGCAGTTTTAAAGAGACGAAATTAGCAGTAAATGTTAGTAACTAGAACACCAAAACAAACTCTTTTAGTGTTTACGGTAAGGTTTAACGAACTGAAATAAAAACAGGATAGGAATACGAACAAGCTTTCCAAGTAACGTGCACTGGAGGGAGAAGTGGGGTCATTGATCCTGCCCTTTTCCAAAATACCATTTTTGTAAAAAAAAAAAAAAAAAATATGGGGTGACGGTCTAAAAAAGCCTTAAAAGTGTCTAAAAAAAGCTTAAAAAACTAGCAAAAAAGGCTAAGAAAGGGGGGCAGGAAAAAGATTCAGAAAAAGGCGACTGTGCCTTTTCATTAAAAATTGCCCCTGCCCTCTTGGGGGATCTGTACACGCTGCTGAGCTTTCCTGTAAGGTTTCAAGTATCGCAGTATTGTTGCAGCGTTTAGTGTATGTGAAATCTTACTACTGTATTAAGTTGTTGTTTTTTTTACCTTTTTTTTTTAACACAGTAGGTAACCTAGGGATTGGTGTCTGCATGCTCGAATTACAGCTGGCTGACTAAACGACTTCGAAGATAAAGGGTAATTAAAAAAAAAACACGAATCGTCATGTATCATCACTAGGATAAGGAACGGAACGGCAACGATTTGATGAAGAATAGTAGGCTACTGAAAAATTAAGTCAAAAAAAGTGGGCGATTGAGATGTGTGTTGTGGCAGTGTGCTTATCTAATTCTCATTAATTCCATTCCAAGCTTAGCTTTAAATTTTACCAATATCAAAAAACACATTACTTGGTAATATAAACAAAACAAAAAAAAAAAAACATATATTATTTCTTTTTTGTTACACTTTTTTTTTTTTTAATTGGACTCTGGCCTACACTGATGAACGAAGAAACGAAATGGAGCAGTTCACCATATATTTCTTCTTTACTAAGGAGTTTAAACTAAGTTACATTTTGAACAACTCGTGACAAGGTTTTTTTTAACTGAAAAATTGACAATTTGAACCGAATGATATGCTGAAAGTAACTAAATATCACCAAGGTTTTTCCACATGTTTTTACACATTTTTGCATACGTTTTTACACATGTTTTTGCACGTGTTTTTGTGGGTGGTCAATTATAGTTTTTTTTTTTT
>JAHWFP010261278.1:0-19314 GCA_023313725.1 Lithobius niger
TTTCCAATTTTCCTTAGAACAATGAGCATGACTGTTACCTGATAAGGAGGGTAATTCGACTTTTTTACAAGGCTGACTCCAATATTTTATTCTGTTTACTTTTCAAGAAAAAAAAATAGTAGCCTACATTTTTTTGTGGAACACAAAATCTATGTTTTAATGCTAAGTTCAGCAGCGTTCAGAGTGCAAATGTAGCACATTGGATAAAAGTCTTTCATTAGATCCAAATGAAAGGATCTCGGGCTGATACAGTCGTCAGTTCCAGGAAATGTTTGGTGAAAGCGTTGACACATCATTGGATTTTTATTTATACAATGGCTGAAAAAAACGTTGCATGTGCTAATTAAAAGTCCGTGCGTGTGCTCTTGACAACCACTTAATTAACGATCAGCGGCCTAACTGGTTAGGTCAGCGCTCCATTAAATAAAATCTAATTTAACTTATTCTGATTTGCTCAACATTCTGGAAGATGAACTCCTTCAAAAATGTCTCTACAAGGTAAAGAATTACAACTTCGTCCTTTTAAGTTACATCAACTGCTGTACTTTGCACCAATTTTAGGTTTGACTGAAAATCCTGCAAAAAAAATAAATAAAAACAAAGAAAAGTTAGTATCTCATTCTGCTCAACTGCTGAGTCTGTTTGCTTATTAAGATTACAATTTATTTGTTATTCCCTCCCGTAAGCCCCATGCAGTTTAAAGTTAATATTAGAGTGCAGTGGTTGTATGTTAAATAGGTCCAGAGGGGCTGCTGCGTGTGTGGATGTCGTGCGAAAACAATATAAAAAAAAAAACCCAAATGGGTATACATAATTCATCCCTCTCGCAAGGGTAAATAACGCTAATTTTTCCTTTTCGGCCAGCGTGAATTATTCAGCGCTCCAGTTAACGTAAATCACGACAATTCTTGAAGTAACTTAGACGGACATTAATAACACTATTAGTCATAGCATTAAAGTTAAAGGAAAACTACTGAAACGTTACGCATTAAAGCGGAAAGAAAGATAAGGATTGTTTTTAGCGGTGTTAAAGAAAATTCGAACACGTGGTTTACAGTGGTTTCTCATGTAAAAAAAAAGCTGACAGCATTAAGAAATTGTCTCGTGCGACCACAAAACACACTAATTTGAGAAAGAAATGACAATGCAGGGTCGGACTGGGCCGTGTGCCCGTCTGCCAATGGCACATGTTCCCTTGAGAATAGGTGCCATGGCGCCCTACGCTTTTTTTCGTTAACGTATTTTTGATGTTATCTTTTTTTATATTTTCTTTCGACATTAGAAGAGAATGTGGCAAAAAAAAAACAACGGAAAGAACGGGGACGTAACTAAAACGTTAATATTGCTCATCCCATCGCTCGAATCTAATAAGATACATTCACAACACAGATAACGAAACTGTCGCTTCTTTGGATAACTTTAATACCGTTCTAACTTATTAGTACAGGCTTTTTAGTGTAATGATGAACCTAACAAACTATTGTTTTCTGAAATTAGTTTGCTGAGTTGTTTTCTAGTGAAGGTGCTGTGTGTAAGTCAGAGTGCTAAATGTTGAACGTTCCACGCTGAACGTTCCACGTTCCACGCTTCAGTTTGCAAAATCTGTACTTTATATGGGAGAAGGTTCCGGGCACACTCACCCTTCTTCCGGTTCATACAATTGCACCCATTAGAGTTTTTCCCCATTTGCAATGAAATTTGTAATGAATTTATGCAATAAAGTATATTTATCTTTCAAAATAAGGTCACAATATCAACCTCAATTCATCCTCCCCCCCCCCAAAAAAAAAAATGATTAGTTCATGTAATTTCCACATTTTTGAAAGAACCGAAGTATCCCCTCACCTTCACCCGGAAAGGGGGGGGGGGGTTCCCTTTTTTGACTGTCGGGCAGATGCAAAAAACTGACCCACTCCGACCCTGTGATAACGTCTCCGGTTGAGTTTCTAGCCAAGAACCAAACATGTACTGATCGGGAGCTCTACCAGATGCTCACCAAGGGGGAATAGATCTTAGGCTAAAGGCGATTTCACAAGATGTTTAAGCTTTCTCAGTGGTGACCTAAGGGCCGAAAACGTTTAGCCAAGACGGGAAAAAACTTGATTATATCGTGTGCCATGAACCTCTGGGTATGAGTGATCGCTCTGAAATATGACAAGCTGGATTAACCACTTCACTATCACACCAGGAGTACAAAAAGTCCCTAACGAACTCTTTTATCTATACTTGTGATCACACTTTATATATATATATATATATATATATATATTTTTTTTTTTTTTAATTCTGCGTAAATCCGGCATACATTTTTTCCGACGTCTTCTCAGAAACTCCGATCGGCGGTAAATGATTGATAAACGATGATGGTTTAGCATGGATCAGATAGGCAGTGCTCTCTCTGACTTCGTTGTATGACTAAAGGTTTACGCGTTAGGCCTAGACCGAATAAAAAGACGACAGGTGCACAGTTCTTACGCATCTAATAAAAGTGAGGTTTTTTTTTTGTATTTATTTTTTAATTATAAATGTTTCATTTAATGAAGGGTAACCTAGTTAGTAAATATTTCAAGTAAAAGTAAAAGTCAGCTATTGCACGATCGAGAATGGTTGTGAAGTCGCGTTGTACAGAGAACTACTATTCAGAAAACGACGACGAAAACACTACGACGGATTTGCTTGTGAAGAACGCCGCGAAGGTACTTTGGTTTTTCTAATTTAAGCCAGAATTATTTTTGACTAAAACATGTAACAGAGTAAATTGGATTGCATATTGCTTAACCAAGCAAAAAGTTTCGCTAGATGCTTTCACGGCAACTTTAGCAAAAGTCATATAGAATGCTTTTGATATGGTTATGAAGAAATGGAAGTAGGTTGCTTTTGATTTACTTACACAATAAAGGGGAACAAATTATATTAATTCAGCCACATATAAAAATAATTGTGATTAACCTTGGAGAAAAACACATGGTGCTGCTATATTAACCATGCAGTAAACCTAAAATAACAACCTGTGCATTTGCTGCCAGGCAGTAAAGCCAAAGGGGTTGCTTCTGCAATACATAGAAAGCAAAATCAAATGGGCTGCAGTAAAGTTTTTTTTTCTTAAGCAATACAGAAAAATTAAATGGGTTGTTTTTGCATCAGCAGTATTGCAGTCATGTGGACTACTGTTGCATCAGCCATGCAGTAAAGCCAAAATTGTTGCTTTTGCATCAGCGATGCAGTGAAGCAAAAAGCGCTGCTTTTGCAACAGCCATGTAGAGAAGCCTAAGGAGGTGTCTTTGCGTCAGCCATGCCGTGAAGCCAAAAGGGTAGCTTTTGCATTAGCCATGCAGTGAAGCCAAATGGCTTGTCTTTGCATCAGCCATGCAATAAAGCAAAAAGTTCTCCTTTTGCATCAGCCTTGCAGGAAAGCCTAAGGGGTTGCTTCTGCATCAGCTACGCAGTAAAGCTAAAAGCATTGCTTCTGCATCAAACATGCAGCAACGCTTATGGATTCTATTGATTCCGTGCGAAGAGTCAAGTTTTGTGCGTCATTTCATGCACCGAACTTAAAAAAAAAAAATAGTTGGTTTTGCTTTGGCTGGGTCAACGATTTTTTTTTATAGAAGTAATTGTGAAGAAGTCACAGAATTTTTTATTCTATTTTCGAAAAATTTACTTCGTCTGTTAACATCTACATTAACAAATCTGGTTCCATCACTATGTTTCCAAACCTGTAGATTGTTGTTCATTTTGTCCATCTGTAGTCCTGGTTATATTCATCATGTCACACGTGGTTATTCATCACGACAATTAATCATCTGTAAGGATTATGAGTATCATTTATCAACTGTCAACCTAATGGCTCGTTTGGCGGAATTCGTTGCCCACTGGCTGCAGGGTCGAACGTAATGCGCACACCAAGAGTGACCGATTTAGCATCTGCACGGCTTTTTTTCCCCTCCCTTTTTTAACGCATTAAAGTTACTGAACCTGCGCGAAACTCAGCACTACACGCTGCTCTTCCACCATTCCACAGCGACATTTAATGAAAAATAAACAAAGTAGCATGGTTGCCAAACTACAGTATGTCCCAAAAGTCACTTGCCATGTGAGAGTTAGCGCAGATGTTGAAAATGTCGTCCTTTTACAGCAATACTGATGTGTATTTACACTTACACATTTTAGAACTAAGCTATTGTGTACGCGGCCTATCTTGAGTATATATATATACATTTGGTAAACAAATAATTAGGTTCATCATAAATATGGGCCATTTCATTGTTCGTAAAAACCAAACAACCACTGACAGGCAGAGACGCGATCCAACAATTAAAGCAAGCCACGGGTATCCCCCCCCCTCTCCGCCCCCACCCATAAATTAAGTTTCTGTATCCGGCCCTAGAAGGAAGAGAGGTTGGTTCCAATTGGAGAAATGTTCGGGCAGAGAAATCATGGCGAATAACGCAAACGGCGAACGGGTCGAATTGTCGGTTCACAATCAATGCGCGTTTCAGAACAGCCCTTTTGTCTAAAGTTCATTATGCTGTAGCAGCGTCAGATAGGTTAAATGCGCCATTGTTCTTGCCGAATCCCAGTATAAAGGCTACTGTAACGAAGGCCGTAATTATATAATTTCGAAGGACAACACTATCAGTACGCTATTATTAGTGCTAGGGTTAAAACGAGTAAGACTAATTAGTTAGAGAAAGATTCTTGACAAATTAGATAAACACATTAAAAACCTGTCACCTAGGCCAAAAAACTAACACACTGAAACACGTTAACGTAACACAAGAAATTTCATTTTTCTGAATAACAACAATACTGTAAAAAAAAACCTTATTCAGTAATATCCTATTTTTCCTTATTTTTTCCTTTTTCACTTGGTAAAATGAACACGGATAAAAATTGATAATTTTGAATTGAAATAATAAAATGTACAATTGAGAAAATTCAATCTGTTTAGCTGCTGTTGTGCTTTACCAATCATATATTTAAAACGTAAAGCACAACAACACCTAAACAGATTGAATTTTCTCAATTGTACATTTTATTATTTCAATTAAAAATTATCAATTTTTATCCGTGTTCATTTTAACAAGCGAAAATTCAATCATATATCTTCCTTTTTTACGGCACACTTGATGTTTTTGTTTGTAATATCCTATTTTTACTTATGAATGAAATTATTTTAAACAAGTTAATTTTGCGACTAATCTTCGAATTGAGGTGATACGTACAAGAATGAATCAAGGCCACACCGGATGGTTTTCGTAAATTTTCATGGTGTCCCCCCCCCCCCTCCCAGCTATTTTAACTATCTCCGAGCAATTTTTCCAAGTTTAATTTGCGTTTGAGAGGGCCGCCAGCTCTTCACCTCGTCTCTTGAATCCGACACGTCGTATAGGTTGACATGATTTGTTAAATCACTTAGGGATTTACTCTGCTTGCGAAATTGATAATTTGAGCGAGGCTTGAAGCGATCATTATTCAATCAATAGAACTGCCAGTCCTGCGACCGAAAATTATTAATATGTACGTGCCAGGTTTAGAAATGTAATTTAATGAACTGACGACTATTCATAATTTGGGGCCGAGTCAGTATCGTAAAAAAATATGAACTATTATTTTCATCATCACAAATATTGAGAAGACTAATGATAATACACGTACTAATTGTTATAACAACTACTCAGCAAGAGTAGTCATATACAGTTTCGTTATTTATGAGGGGAATATTGGCCTGTATAGCATATAGATC
Organism: Lithobius niger; assembly: GCA_023313725.1. Lineage (NCBI taxonomy): Eukaryota > Metazoa > Arthropoda > Chilopoda > Lithobiomorpha > Lithobiidae > Lithobius > Lithobius niger. The sequence goes on from JAHWFP010261278.1 coordinate 5,747, forward strand.
ACAATTCTCAACTTGTAGTTCGTTCCAAAACCACCAACCTGATCTATCAAAACGCGAAACTGCTGAGATAATTCGGCTTCTCTCTCGACGTCACGCAATCAATTTGTTGTAACGTCCGGCATGGAGCGTCCTAAAGAGTGAAAGTTGTGGTGAGAAATGTTCCAGTTGCCGCTAGCATCTGTAAAATGGTGTGACTTCTACGAAAATGCTGCGCTGACAGCAAATCGGAGTCCCATCCTGTTTGAGTTGTGACGGTGAAATAGACGAAACTCCCACCCCACGTGAAGAACGTGAACGTGAGGAGAACGTGAACCTAAGTTGAATTGCGTTAATAACGCCGGAAAGTTTTAAGATTGATTTGCGTCGAGTCTAAATAAAATTGGGACATTGACGGCAAACGAACAGATATTTATTTAACCAGGGGGTCACAACTGTACTAGAAACAATGCATTCCAAACCTTCGCAAGCAGCATTCCTTCCGGCGCTGGGCCAACGTCAGTAATGCCAACATGGCGCCAGCCAACTTCCGGTTCCTGTCTGAATGAGATCTAGGACGATACATGGTAAACAGCGTTCAGGATTGGCGATATTTTATTTACAAAATTATTGTAAGCCCCCCCCCCCCTCCATAAAGATCATGACTGCAATTCCAGATTAAAACAACAATTTTAAAAATAGAAGAAATATGGCAGCGCCTGTTGCACTCCATTCTCACTTCTGCTCTCGCCTGAATGAGATTCGTGAGATACACATCCCATTATTCATTATTTCTGTCGTAATTGTGCGACGAAGGCAATGCATATATTGAACAGGTTACCACAAATTTGAAAACACTGTATATATTTACAACGATGCAAACATTAATTTGTAAAATCGAACAGCTATTGGAAAAATAGTTCAAACTTTTGCTTGTGCTAGGATACATTTTGCAAAGAGTATCACATTTTAACTGTAACTATACGTGTTTTACCCTACTAGTCGGACTTGAGTTTTTCCACCATTTTGCACTCCACGACAATCATTGTGGCGTTGCCATCCCATAATCTCAAAGCGGAAGTATCACATCTGGCTGCACCTTAAACCGTGAATTTGTTTGTCCGGTAAACGCAGTTTACCATACTTCGTCCTAGATTTAACTGATGCTTCACAACGTTGGGCGGGCGAAAATGGGGGTTGGGAGTGGGAGTGGGAAAGGGGAGTAGGGAGTGGGAGTGGGGAATTAGCGTTTCTAAGCCAGTGTCCAAGGTTGGCGGGACGGGGGCAGGGGAGCCGGGAAGACGGTCTGTAAATTTAATTTATGACCGGTCCCGTGCATCTAATACGTCAATAACGAACGATGCGTATACAAAACCAGATGTGAGATATTGTGCTGAAATGTGTAGAAATAATATGCAGTCTCAATGCACTCTCGTGGTTTGCCACCAAAGTGGCCTCGCTGAGACCATTGGATTCGCAAGGGTTTGTGGGACACATCGACTACAACAATCCGAACAGGTGGTTGATTTCCACTGGGTTTTTGAGCGCGTACAAGGTAAAAGCTCATCGACTAACTCTGCATGGTTTCATCAATCACGTAGAAAGTTGCCGTAAATTCTGCTCAACAGACGTGTTTAGAAAGAAGGCTAAAAAAAGCAAGATGACGTATCGAAACTTCGACTTTGCCATAAATTTGTATTAGCAAGTGGTGAAGTAGAAATAAAATAGACGTAAATCCCTGTAAATAATTTATAAAGGTAAATTGGAAATAAACCACCAGCGAAAATCATACACTAAAATAACGTTGTACAGTCAGCCATCTTTATGCACTTAAGATTCATTCAAGTGATGCGACCTGGATTCGAATTTGCGAACCAGTTGCAACCCCATTAAGCCCAGTTCAAGGAAGTCAGCCAGAAAGATGGTTGAATTCAGGGTTTATTTCAAGGGCCATGCGGTCTGCTTTTAAGAGATGTTGTCAGTGGTTCAAGGATGGTCAAGGTTTGGCTGTAGTAGGGTGGCTTACTTCAGGAAGAGTTGTAGCTGGTTAGGGGACTAGCTCCTAGAGTGAGGGCTCGTTTACGCAATGAGACCTTCTCGCTCGCCGAAAGCTATTTGCTAGGCAACCGTAATTTATCTACGATTAGTATCCCGTTTCTATTAAATGAATGCGGTAATAGACAAAAAATTAATGTATTATAAAATAACAACACGGACAAAGAACAAAGTGCAACAGTCATTTTAAACATTGCTACAACATTGTTGCCATTTCAAAGTTTGCTATTCTCGCTGAAAAAAAAACAGCTTCTAGCGGTGATCAAACGACGGTAGAATAAATAGCTACTTGCAGCGAGAATTCAAAATCCAACATGGCATCCATTTCGGGGTTGTCGAATCGCAGACAAAGCATCGAATACCGGCATTAAAAAATCTGCCCGTCGTCTTGTACTGCAATAAGAATTGTTTTCTAGTTGTCATAAACCAACGCTGTCGTGTTGCATGCATCGTACATCGTGTCGCAAGGCACAGGGAGAAAATTTGTGTCCGCGTTGTCGCCATGGTTAGGACGTATAGACAACTCGAAAGCCGCATTCTCCGGCAGGGGCGAGAAGCAGCCAGCAGATTTAGTATTGACCAAGTAAAAGCTAGTAAGCGAGAAAATTGTCCTTGCGTAAACGCGCCCTGAGGTTGACGGGGACTGCAGGGCCTTTAAAACCCAGAGCTGCAGCCAGCACCTACCACAAGGTGTGCAAGGTACTGTACTGCCTGTAGTATCCCATTAGCCACCTCTGCTAGCAGCCACCCCTAGTGGCAGGCAAGACCTGAGCCACCTTGACCACTGATCTCCAAGGTAAGACCATACATAGACGTACATAGCATGACGAAAATCATATCATTAATACAAAATATACACAATACCAGTCATATCGTTCGCTTCGCTCACTCCATTGGCGTAGATCCATCCTTCATGCAATTTCTTTGATTCCAAGAGCATCACAAAATCGACGTACTGATTTTTTCGACGCAAACTAATTGCAATTATTGCTCACAGTTCGTCCATCACATCGCTCAGCACGCCTGCTCATGACGTCATAGTTTTATCAGGAAAAGTTTGTTCAGGTGTAATAAATTTTGCATGAACAAACTATGACGTCATGCACAAACGTCATGAGTTAAAAAAAAAACTTTGACGTTATTTTTGCAGTGTTTTTCGCTTATTTGAGAGCCATTAAATCAAGTTCCAGCGACAAAAATAAGCCTAACGGTTGCTCAATTTAATTATCTTGCATTTGGTCCTACTCCCATCTTTGTAGGTGCCTTGGTTCAAGAGGAGAAGAGGTACACGCACATACACACCCACACACCCAAATCATACGATTTTAATGATTTTATATAGATGTAGCCATATCCCTATAGCTTACGATATAAGGCTATAAAGCTAAGGATATAAGGAAGGCAGTGGAAACTGTCGTTGCACAATCCATCATCAGATCGCTACCATAGCGCCTTTACCAATACGGCCACTTGTCCACTGCCATAAAGATGACTCACTAATCTCGTTATTAGGGTCAAATCTGTAACCAGGACCCCATTCGACCTTTCAAAATGGGAAAAGTCAGAATGGTGCCATCACGGAAGAACTGACCGTAATGGATGTCAACCCATTCTGTGGGCGTGTTGCTCATACGGTAGCCTCCAAACAGATATAGCAAACGTAATGAAATATCTACTTAATGAAAAACTGCTATAATGTTCGTCCGGAGCCCCACTTTCTTTTCCCTTCTCTTTTGTAAAAAGTTGCTTAACTTAATTTGTTCTGGAGGAATTTGCTCTGGAAAATTCGTTAAGTGGAATGGAGTACATTTTTGTGAAGAGGAGCATTTAAATTATTACAAAAGAGAAAAACTTTAAAATAAAAACAAAACGTATATAGATCGTGCCAGGCAGCGTCACGCTAAACTTGCTTGCTTGTATGGGAGCAATAATGACTGTGCAGCAGGCAAGAGGTAATAAATGACTCCAAAAGCGGCTGTTTCTTTTCTCTTTTTTTGTTGTTTGACTCGTTGGTCATCCATCTTACATCAAGAAAACCCTGTTGTTGCAATATGGAGCTCCCAACCGCAAAACTGTACTTCTTTTTTTTCTTTTTCCCTTTCTTTATGTTTTTTTTTTATTTTTTTTTATTTAACCGATCCAGCTAGTGTTTGAGCCATCGATCTGAAAGTCAAGGAAGGAGGGAGGAGGGGGTTGGGGAAGGGGGGCGGGGAGAGTGGCCCTGGAGGGTTCGGGGAGAAAAGGGCGAGAGGAAGGAACTCTGCATGCATAATGTAGCCTGTGCACTCTTCTCTTCTCACTTTGCTTGAGTGTTTTTTGTGTGCGGGCGTGTTTGTATATGTGTGGACTTCAAAACTGTTCCAGGTCCATACCCACGCAAAAGATCGCATTTCAACCTCTATTTTGTTCGGGAAATTTTCTTGAGTGCATTTATTTCATCTCTGCCGGTTGGTTGGTGAGCAATTCTTAGAGCCAAACGTGAACACAATCAGCTTTTGTTCCAATATTTCAGGTTTTTTTGTTTGTTTTTTTCTTTTTGTTGTTATGTCCCTATAGAGAGTTACGGCTGTTTCTACTTTTTTTTAAAAGTCACATGATGACGTCAGAAACCCCCGCAGGGACGATAAAGAACAAAGATGATGCCTATATAAAAAGAATGCTCCAATGACGTAATGCAATGTCAGTTTATGACGTCGTAGTGGCTAAGCACAGGGAGTCGTCGTCTCGTCACGCATGTGCTGCACGGATACAGAGTGCTATTATACAGACAATGAAAGGGAAATCATATCGTAGAACAATCCATACTTGCACTGAGCGTAATTAAATTTTACGCTTATACGCGCTATTATCATCACTGGAACTCACGCTGAACGTCTTTATTGATAACTTGTCTCACCTGCAAAATTGTACTCGTACGTTGCCCAGAGCGATCTTAAACCATGCGCAATGGCTGTTTGCCGTGACGTCACCATGAGTTAGCCAATGACGAACGAGAACAACGGCTGTTTGGCCTTCTGATTGGACTAGCCCAGTCACGTGATATGCACGTCACAGCAAACAGCCATGGCGCATGGTTATAGAATTGTTTTAGCATCGAGGTAAAAGCCCCGGCCATTACTGGAAGTTGACTGGGATAGCAAACACTGAAAAGCTTCTCAGATCAACACTGGACAACGTAGTGGCACAAATAATGACTTAAAACGTGAGACAAGTTAACAGTACAGACGTTCAGCACGACTTCCAGTGATTATAACAGTGAATAGATTTAAAAAAAAAAAAAGGATTGTTCTGCGAGATGACTAATGGCTGATTTCACCCTTGTACTCTGTGAAAGGCGCGCGAGCGACGAGACGCCGAGCCCCTGTGTGGCTAAGTGGTAAGAGTACTCAGCCTCGTTGCTTGAAGTGACCGATCAAAGCTCAGTCTGTTGGTGGAAGTGTGACCCTGGCAACATCTAGATCTATAATTGGTGAGGGTTCAGTGAAAAATAAAGAGCAGAAGTACAATCTATTCTATAGCTATTACATTTGAAAATAATCGAGGGGTTTCCGGTTGGCCCGATCCCTGGATTCCCCCCCCCCCCCCGTAAGTCTGTATATAGTAATGTTCCAAATCGGGAAATTTCAACTCCAAGCTGCTTTTCTCGACTAACGGTTCTTTAGTTACCCCGAAGTAAAACATCTTAATGTTATTTTTACGCAAAGCGAAAAAATATAACACAATTTCTGTTATAAGTAAAACAGTGAGTTTTTATTTATGACTACCCATGAAACGGACGTTATAGCGAATAATAAATAGGACATACACCATGTCCTTCAATAACCGTTACAGCGTTAACCATATAGTTAAAAAAAAATAAGATACCATAAAGCTCCTATTAAACGCCAAAAAAAAAAGGGGGGGGTTGGTCATAACAAATTTATAATTTGAATCTTACTTTTGTCCAGGCAGGGTGCTTAGGCCTAACTCACTCACGGAAAATTCGGCGTTTATTCCATCATTTACGTATGTGATCTGGCTTCGGTCAAGCATTAACACGATGCCTTATTTTCATTTGTTCGAAATTTACACGGCCGGCAGGCCGTGTATATTAGAGTTCGTTTGCGCACGAGAATTTCAGAAAGTTGGACAGGAGGAGGAGGCAGCGGCGGAGCGGCTAACAATGTCAAAATGTTACAATGCTGCAACATGTAACAATGGGATAATAATAGGTGGGCGCACAATATCGGATTATAGCTCACTCGAACAAGATGCAACAATGGTTGGGTGCCGGGAAAGTAACATTGGCATTGGTTGGGTGCTGGTTAGGAGTAGCAGTGTACATTAATTAGGCTTCTTGTTGTGGCGTGGTCCTTTTTCTCGGGCCATAGGGCCTTTGGGCTTCGGGCAGATGACCAGGAGTGGTTAACGCTCCTTAAACCCTTTAACCCTTTTTTCTCGGTTTTGTGGTCTATTGAGTTCTATAGCAAGTTCTGTGGTTGGTTCTGTGGTTAATTTAGTTATGGTTTGTTCTGTTATTTTGTAAAGTGGGCGCATGGCCATGGGCCAAGGCCCCAATTAATTATGCTGAACATTGTCGTTGTTCGAATTAGCTAGCTAGTTGTAGAGAACCAAAATTAAATGGTCTTGATTTTTCTTTAAACTTCAAGTTTTAAACCGTAGGGTGCGAAGTATTAAATTTTGAGGCCTATGGCCTCAAAATTGGGCGGCTGACATGACTGAGTGACTTATTTACTTTTTCAATGCGGGCCTCGGGAAGCCAGTTGAATTGTTTCCGCGATTGTTTGCCATGATACTGCAACAATCCAAAATCAACTACTCATCGAGATAACGCATGCTAAATCTAGACACACGCTAATGTGCTGCCATCAAATAATAATCATGGGACAAACCTTGGGGCGGAACCTGAACATAAGTCTGCGGACAAAAATCGGTGGACAGTGAACACGTGATAGACCAGACCATAGCAATTACAATAAAATGGAAGCGAAAAAAGCCAAAAAATTAACTGAGCAAAAAACGGCTTCGCCGTTTAGAAAAAAAAAACATTAGAGCTTGTATTCCCATACTTACAGCCCTGAAGGTACACGAATAAAAACGGATTACAGTTCACTCGAACGCAACGAACTATAATTTGAACTCCAATTCGCAAAACGTAAACCCACAAACACACACAAAATAGACGCCATAAACAACAAAACACTACAAAATTGAAAGATAAAAATGCATACACAAAATGAACACGCAATTACTCAAACGAACTAGAAATAACTACCTCAAACGACTTCAAACACCAACACAGGTAAAAAAAAAAACTGCCTTAACTGGGAGTCTGCTTGTTTCACAAATTATACGTGCACTCAAAACACACATATACCCACTCACACGAAACAGACTTAATTTATATGAGGCAACAAACACAGGCAAATATAAAAAAAAAGTCTGTATAATACGCAAATTATGCGTGCACGCCAAAAACACCGAAACATTAACTTTTCAAACATAACTGGGCATTCTTTCTGACATAAGCATTGATCAAAAACAGTCCTTGTTCCCTGGTTTACGTTTTGCGAATTGGAGTTCAAATTATAGTTCGTTGCGTTCGAGTGAACTCTAATCCGTTTTTATTCGTGTACCTCACGGCTGTGAGTATGGGGATACGAGCTCTAATGTTTTTTTTTTTCTAAACGGCGAAGCCGTTTTTTGCTCAGTTAATTTAGTTTATTGGTTTACTAGTTTATTTAGTTTGCTTTATGTACGAAGCTTTTAGTTAATTTGGTGCAGAATATCCACGATTTAAGGGGATGAAACATTGATTTCCTCGAATGTATAACGCATTTAGTAAATTTCTAGCAGAAAAATTACGATCTAAAATGCTTTGAGGACAGAAATCGAAAAATAACCTAGTTTCAGCCCGTCCCAGGGATGGGGGCTGTAACTAGATATTTCTTACCTTAAAACATTTTTAGAGGGGTTGGCCGTACTTTTGCCAGGGTTGTTAATAGACGATTTACGGTAATATGATGAATGTTTCGTTTGACATACAAAAGTCAGCGAGTTTTTATCATCTGTAAGTTTTTATCAACCCAAATAAATAAATTAATTAATTAAATACCCGACGTAGCATACCTTTTCTCTTCGTTTATCACAACTCTTTATGCTATCCTTAATGAACCTAGTAGTGGCACAGACACTACCAAGTTGCTACCTGGTAGTGTCTGGTAGTGCCTGGTAGGACACTACCAGACACTACCAGTATGCTATCCTAACTGTAGAACCTGGTAGTGGCACAGACATTAGCACAGAAACTGTCGCGGTTAAGTCTGCTTCACTGACCGTTAAATGCTTATTGTTTAATTGTCAGGGGCTTCAATCAAAATTATCTGAAGTTAAGCAACTTATCCACAACATAAAGCCAACTTTTGTTCTTCTCACGGAAACATGGCTTGATGACTTCATTGAGGACGGTGAACTCCGTAGCAATAACTACGACTTGTACAGAGGTGACGGAACTGTAAAACAACATGGAGTTGTGGCCATTTATGCACACACTTCTGTCTCAATCTTTTCGGTCAATCGGTTCTCTACGGATTTGGCTGAAGGGATTAGAATTGACTTCATGGTAGCCAGTGAAAAATTAACAATTCGCTGCTGCTATTGCAGTGGTGACAGTGGGGACGAAAGTAACACAGGACTCCTTAACTGACTCTCTTAGCCTAAGGAGAAAAGCTGGATTTGAACTATAGGGACTTTAATTTGCCGAGGATACGGTGGGAGAGTGACTCGCTTGATGTTGGGGCCGCCGATATTGAAAGGGAGTTTTTGGATTTTACCCTTTCCAACAATATCGAACAAGTAATCCAGTTTCACACCAGAATTGTACAGAGACAAAAGCCTTCTACTCTGGATATCGTGCTCATCTCCGAGAACTTGCACAGTCACAACCACTCTCTCCCACAACTGCGTAAAGTTGATCATGGTGGCATCTGTTGGGAGGTACAACACCCAAACTCCACGAACTGTCTTGGTTTGGTACAACTCGGTATCCGAGTCAAGGAAGAATTCTTTAGAGCAGATTATAAATCCATCAACGTATCCTTGGCTGCTGTGAATTGGGGTGAGATATTCTTACCCACCACAAGCATTGACGGTGACTGGACTTCACTGAGGGAAACCATCTACTCCCTTATTGAAAAGCATATTCCAGAGAGAGGGAAGTACAACCTGAAGATACCTAACCTTCCAAGACACATTTTAGCTGAGATTAAAATCAAACGATCACTTTGGAGTCGATACTTCAAGAGCAGACAAAACTCTGATCTTGAAAATTTTCAAGCCCAAAGAAACAAGGTTGTTGACCTATTTCGAACATTCAGAAGAGAACAGCTTGAGGAAGTGGTCAAGAATATCAAGAGGAACCCAAAGAGGCTTTTTTGGACATCTGCGGCATCAGCATAATGCAGACGCAACAGTCGTAAGATTGCTCGATTCTCAGAGTAACAAAGTGTTAAATGTTAAAGATGTACCAAACGAATTTGGAAAACGATTCCAGTTAGTTTTCCAGCCAGGAGACAAAAAGGTGAAAGGGGAAGGATCCTTACGCGTGACCAGTGTTTAGCAACGACAAATCTTTGTTGTTTTAAAAAACCTTGACACCAATAAAGCAAGCGGTCCAGATGTAATTCGCAATAAACTCCTGAAGGAATGGGCACACACACACTGGTAGCACCTCTGGCAGCCCTTTTCTCGAAGTCTTTTAGTTTAGGCCAGATCCCAACAGAATGGAAATGGGCAAATGTCACCCCTATCTACAAAAAGAAAGGAAGTCGAATGTCTGCCGTCAACTACAGACCAGCGAGCCTTCTGACTAGCATAAGCAAATGTTGTAAGAGGGTTTTTCTTGTCATTCTTAATGCTTTGCTTATTGACTTAGGAATTGTGGACAACACGCAACACGGATTTGTTCTAGGCAGGTCAGGCACTACGAATCTTCTTTCAGCAAAAAAACAAGTGGACCATGGCTCTCGATCAGGGATCAGTGGTGGATGTTTTCTTTGCAGACGTTAAAAAGGATTTGATACCGCAGAACACGGCATTCTTATTGACAACCTCTGTTCTCGTGGAGTTAGTTTTGAGAGGGTAAAATGGATCGAAGCATTCCTGTATGGCAGAGAGCAAAGGGTTGTTATCAATGGCATGCAGTCTGCTTGGATGCCAGTTACATCAGGAGTACCGCAGGGATCGGTTTTTAGGCCAAAGCTGTTTTCCATGTATACAACCGAATCTCATCATGCTGTGAAGAATGACTGCTGGAAGTTCGCAGATGATGTGAAAGGATCTGCCATGACAAATGATATACAACAAAATACTGCATTTCAAGGGAACATTAACAGCCTTCAGTCGTGGTCTGATAGCCACGGCATGCGACTGCACCCACAGAAGAGTTGAATAACGTATCTTAGTTCAAAGAACATTGGAAGAGATTATTTCCTTGACGGTACGAAACTCCAACATTTTGACAGTGTCCGAGACCCTGGTGTAATTATTGAGGATAACCTTTCAATCAGCCGACAGTGTGCTGCTGCTGCTGCAAGTAAAAGAATGGCTGGGTTTCTTTCGCGGCATCTTCCAAAGCTTAAACCAAGTGATTTTTCCCGGGTTCACAAGACCCTTATCAGACCACTTATTGAGGTGTCTGGTGTGGCGTGGGACCCGTGGCTGAGGAAATGCATCAAATTGTTGGAGGGGGCTCAGAGGTTATCCTCCCTCCTGCTTGTAAAAGACAGGCTCACATACGAAGGTAGACTTAAGGTAGCCAAGCTTCCTATTCTTGAACAAAGAAGAGAGAGGGGGCGACTTATCGAGTGCTTCAAGATTATGAGAGGACACTATGGTATCAACTCTTCAGAATTCTTTAGGCCTACTACCAATCTAAGGGGAAACTCCCTGAAGATCCAGAAGCCGCATGCAAGACTCGAAGTAAGAAAGAACATCTTTTCTGTGCGTGTTATCAATGAATGGAACGCTCTCCCGATGAGGTGTGTTTGAAAACCACCACAGACAATTTTAACGCAGCCCTCGACAAACATATGCTCTACCTGTAATCCTACTGCCCCCCCCCCCTCCTTTTCCTGGCCTTCCCTTTTTCTTTTTCTCTTCAGCTACACGTCTCTGGCTTTGCTGTTTCCCCGGTATTAAACTAAACTAAACTAAACTAAAACTAAACTAAACTAATGGTATGGTTGCCTATCAGGACAAATAATTTATCTTCGTGTAAGTTGTGTCAGCCAATTTTGTTCATGCTGTTTTAATTCAATCTTCAACTGCGAATCAAGTTTTGGAACAAAACCACTAAACCGAACATCAAAATGATAAAATAAAAAATAAAAAACTCAACAAAATACACAATGAAAATAACAAAACAAAATAAAAAATCTAAATTGAACCAAAGAAACTGACCACTTTTTACATGCTTAAGTAAAAAAGAAAAATCGACAAAACAAAACAGAACTGCTATAAAACACAATAAACAACCAAATACAAGTTGAAATATGAAAAAACCAGTGGAAACAAATACAAAATACGTAATATTAAAAGAAAAGTGAGAAGAAAACGTGTCCTTTTTTGTGTTGTTCATATTTCTGCCAATCGGGTCTACTCATTCACACAAAATGCATATTTTATTCGCGACAGTTAACCAAAATTCGTTACCACAAAGTGAACTCCTCTAGCTCAACGAGCTTCAATCTTCTGCATTGCCAGTTGTTGTCCTGACGTCACTAAAGTCGCGAAGGCAAACTTGGAAGCCAACATAATGAGTAAAATTCAATTGTGGGGATGTTTGCGTCTATGTTTGCCCTATAGGCATTCATTATCGTAGTGTTAGTGTTTTCGTGTTAGCGTAGGGTTTATTGTAGTAGTTCATGTCAGTTGTATTTTTAGGGGCGTATAACCCGTGGGGGTTTAGCTCCATAAATAAACCAATCAACCACTGTCTTCTTAGGCCTACATTATAAGGCAAAGTCTCATAGCGAAAGCGACGACAAGTACCCCTACAATAAAAACGGGCGAGCGTGTCAATTCTTTGCCCAGAAGTTAAAACTGGTATATATAGTTGCCTTGAAAAGAAGTTGAAATTGGCATATTGTTGCTTCGGCTAACATTGTGGTGCCAGGTTGAGGGCAGTGGCAGCATATTGCGCGGCCACGGGACGTTTTACTGCGGGTCAATTGTGCTAGTGAGGGGCTACTTTAGGGTGTAATTGTAAGGTGCTCTATAATGTGTGCAATGGTGTGTAATAGGTGTAAGAGGTGTAATATACGATAGGACAGATGGCCTGTGAAGGCTAACGTCCTGTAAAATAAACTTAAACCTAAACTTTTGCTCTGTACTGTCACCTCAGCGGCAAGTGTTAAATGACATCCTGCACGAAGGACAGTTACTCAGCGGCAAGTGTTAAATGACGTCATGAACGGCGGACAGTTATTTTTCATACGGTACGGTTCGCTGAAGCCAAAGCCCATGTATAGGGCAGTGCGTCTGTTACCATTAAGAATTAACTGAATCTAAAAGGTACGTTCTTTTTTGTGGTGTTTGGCATGGAGACCCTCGATTCAGTTTTTAAAAATCTGGCAAAAGGAGCAGAGGCATGAGGAAGGGGACGCTGAGGAAGAAGGCAGGAAGATAATGAGAGAAAAGGGGGAGAGGAGGAAAAGAGGAGTATTACAGGAAGAAAAATTGCCTGTCGCAGTCAACATTCAGGTCACCCCGACTGAAAACTGTGAAACAACCACGGGCGAAACAAAACAACTGCTGGTATATCAACAAAACAATGAATAGAGGCCACAATACAAATTCTTGAAAGAACTACCGTGCGTGTGAAAATACGGAAACCACATGTGGTGTAGCTTTAAGCTTAAGACTATCTCTGGGTTTAGCAGAAATTCCCTTTGGCAATCTAGTTCATACTGCTTTCCTTTAAATATCAAGTGACGAGAAAATGCGTTTACCGGTGAGTTTTGTGTCTAAGCTTTGCACTCATGCACTTACTTTCAAATTTCGCAAGTCGGGAAGTAGCTCTTGCTAAAGCGCTACTTCCCGACTTGAGAAGTTTAAAAGCGAGACTCTTTTTACGATAACATTTCCACTTTTCCACACAAGCTTCGTGCCTTTAGGGGCCATCATGGTCCTTCTTAGCTTCGAGTAGTAAACACACCACGAGCTAGTACAATATGCATGAAGGAAAAACGCCGTGTTTGACGTGTGGTTGACGTTTAACAGATGGTTTTCCAGTGCTGCGTTTTCGTTTTCTGCACGACCAACGATTCCCTCGTCGAGGTTGAGGAGCGCGGGTGGGGGTTGGAGGGGGGCGAGGGAAGTTGGACGTGTGATTCATAGACGATCGGTGAGGTTTGGTCTTTTGTTTTCCGCTCAATACTCTATCGTTCTTGGAGTTTTAGTATAGCTTTAGGACAAGCAGACAAAGAGAGAGACTGGAAAGTGGGTAAAAGGAAAGTTGCCAGTCTCCGATGTGGAGG
>JAHWFP010261279.1:0-36698 GCA_023313725.1 Lithobius niger
TTCGATCCTCACCCAGGGCAATTTTTTTTTATTTCCAAAAAATCGTCATTAGATTTAGAATTCATTGCAAGCAAATGTTTTTGTTTTATTCTAATTTATTTTATTTGTTGGTTTAATCTAATCCAATTAAATTTTCATTTGAAATATTTTTAAACTGCAAATTTAAACAGAACGTCTAACGGGTGTTACGGGTAGCTGCGGGCACTGAGACGTCAGATTCGATAGGCATCCTGGTCGCAGTATACATCTCTGGCATTGTACAGACCCAGTTGCGATCCTGGCGATAGGAAGTGTATATGTACGGGTTTTTCTCCGGTTGTTTCCCTCCCGTTGAACGAGGGTTTCCTCCGGGTACTCCGGTTTCCTCCCTCATGCGGCAAAAAACAACTGTCATAATGGTTGGTACTTCTTCCACTTAACATTTAACGCTTGGGAATTTGGGTGGGTGGATACGTCGTTCATCGTCTCTATATTATAATTTATTTATTTACTGCTTTTTTTTATAACAAAAATTGCTATGCTATCCCAGTCACACTTTGACTGATACGAAATCTAAAATCATAAGGCGGAGAGAACGAAACAAAATGCGCACTTGTGCTTCTGTCGATTGTGGCAATCCAAGATCCTGGGAAATAACCTGGCAAAATTATTCCTTTTCGTACTTTTAGATTACCTTACATCTACAAAGACCAACGCAGCATGATTTATCGGTTACTGGGCCTCGCAACTCCACTCCGGAGTCAGCGGCAATGCGTTATGGAAGTGACGTATGGTATTGGATTGGAAGTGATGTGTTCGGAAATTTGGAAGGTGTAGTGTTCGAAAATTTTAAAAAGTGAAATGGGAAAGTCTAAGTTTTTTGTTCACCGTGCGTCTGGCTTTCTATCATCGATCCCTATTTAAACGTGTTACATTCATTCCGATTAGTTCCATCAAAGTTTGCAGAGGTCGCCACGCTTTGCATTTGGTAATTTTGCTCATTTTTCAGCCCAAATGTAAAGCAAACTAGATTACAACTAAGCTAAACTAAATCATAATTAACTTCAAGCTACTTTCGCTTAGTTTAGTTTAATTTCAGGCTGAAAACTGATAGAAATTCCCACATAGAAGTCATGGCGCCCTCTATACACTTAGACGGAACTAATAGGAATGAATCTAAGACGTTTCAGTAGGGGGTCTCAGTCATAAATTCTCCAACCCAACCCTATAAATTCTTGCTCCTAGTAATAATTAAAGTCGACGATACAACCTATAGCAGTTAAAATAACGTTTACTCCCAAAGTTTATTTACTTTAATTATGGGAGGTGTGCGATAAGATATAGCCTACTTTTGGTAGAAATGGGCCGATCTAAGAAATTTATTAAGTAATCCACTTAGAGGTTTCAATTACCTCCTTATTAAATCACTATGGGTCACGCAAAAAGTTTGACCCCACTCCAATAACCTTTTGTCCAGTTGGCATAGGAAATTTGAGACTTTGGGAATCGTCATTGACAAAATAACACATATGTTGATGGAACGTCATTTCCTGGGCTCCACCTGGGGAAGCCACTAGGGGAGGAGGTAATCTTCAGGTGGGGGAATGTGGTGCACCCCTCTCTATATATATAGAAGACTAAAGAAGCAAACACCACAGTTCGAAAAAACTAGAAAAAGAGAACATCTCCGCAAACCATTATGTGATTGGTGCTCGTAAACCTAAATGCCGGCCAAAAATGTTGTGTAGTTTGTTGTACATTCTTGTGAATATTTTCACCATTTCGTGTTGATATGCCCTAGCAGCAGAGAATGGGCCACGGAGTTTTTCATTTCACCATATTTAATATGTACAAAAGGCAGCGGAATTAGGGTTGCATTCGTGTTTATTTTAATACTAGGAGCGAATAGAAACCTATATTCAATTTATATTTAATGACTGGGAAACTTGTGAATGCTCCTCAAAAACCTGAGTGCAATCACTCGGCTGAGTTTGGGCGTTTTACTTTTTGATGTTAAGTACTGCTCTTTGCTGGCCTTTTTTTTTTTTTTTACATTTTAGCTTTTGTTTTAAGTAGGTGTACACTACGTAACCGTTTAATTTTAAAGGCCTTCGTTTGCTGCCGAATATGGCAAAGGTGGCAAATGTGGTAAGTTGCTGCGCCTTTCATCATCCCATACTAAATATGTGCGCCATCGCAGCCGGCTAAAAATAAAGCGCCACATTAGCCACCGCTAGTTGGGCTGGTAGACAGCATATTCCCACAACCAGTAATTCTTACATTGTTTATAAAAACTAAGACAGCGCCCCCCCCCCCCTTGTATGGCTAGTTTTATAGAGAATTGTTTTGATTTTCCATTTGCGGTTAACGCGCCCCCCCCCCCCCCCCCCCCCTGTATGGCTAGTTTTATAGAGAATTGTTGTGATTTTCCATTTGCGGTTAACGCTCGCTAAAACCCTTTGACCCTTTTTTTTTGCATGAAAATACGGTGAGTTCCTGTTAGCAGTCGCCCAAGCTTTCATTAGATTTAGTTAGGGTTTAGAGATACAGAGGCCTAGATCTCGTTTGTATGAAAATATTATGGCTGGAAAAATATATGACGTCATCAGCACTGTGCCACTTTGTTGAAAACACAGTTTGAGTCATTAATTATACAGACAATTTCGTTTGACATACATACAAACAAACAAACGAAATAAGATTATCGAGATTCCTACTACGGACGTCAATATCATTGCGAACACACACACAAACAAACAAATATTACGATCACAGATATATAGATTGACAAGTATCGTTCCTTGATTAAAAATCGTAAGAATAGAGCATTTAACTGCAAGTTAAACAATCATCAGTAACGATAGTTTTTAACGATAACCAAAAGAGTCAAAAGGTTTACGATGCCGTTACTGGTGTAAAATTTGACCTATGCCATATCTGACGAAAATTTTGGGGCTCACACCTCTCTCACATAATGTAACAGTGATCGCTAGTTTAATATTAGTAACCATCACAATTGAGGTGAAAATGATGTTAGCTTGGGTGTGTACGTAGTAGTGAAATAATTACATATTTTAGGTTAATTTTCAGCTGCCGTCTTAATTTCGTAAGCAGCATCTACAGAGAGTAGGCCCATTCATTAATGCAACATGGGGTTAAGAGTTTAAGTTATCATAGCAACCAGGGAACTTGAAAATATTAGCCGCAGCCATGTTATTGTTTCATGTTGTATAAACACGTCGTCTGCAGTACATTCGTTTTGTCATTCAACGATTTGAGGTTTGAAAGCTGAGCTTTCGTAACGTTTTCGCAACGATGCAGTAATAATGTTTCAATAGTCCTGTTTTTTTTTTTTTTTTAATATCCTTTAGTTTCCAGTAGCATAGTGTAGGCTTCACCGGAATTCCGTAAATATTCAGCTCCATATTTGCAATAGTAAGTGTTACAGGTCGATAATTCGAATATGCGCAATTTCGTGCGTTATAGTAATTGATCGATTTACGGTAGATTCGACCTCAACAATTACTATTGGGGCTTACAAGCAATGTAGGAAATTTTATTCCAATTCAACCTTTCGTTTGGGCTCCAGCCAGACTGCAAGAGTGCAACCAACCAACATTTTCAGTTTGGTGTCTTTTAAAGGCTACGTACGCTTTGCTTGCTCAATCCGCCGATTAATTAGAACCCACCTGTCTTCTAATTTGTAATTCATTATTATAAGATTGCAACATTTCTGTCCCCTCATGGGGAGCCGTCTAAAAGGCATATAAAACAAGATGAAAGCACGCTGTTCCATGATCAAAAGTGAAAGACTTTCTTTTGTGAGGGAATAAAGTCTAAAACTGAGTGTCAAAACGACACTAAACCACTTTAGTGAGATCATAATGCGACGGCTGGGAAACACTTTTTGTTCTGTCCACTCTCCACTAGTGATTACTTTCCGGACCAAGGGTGCACTTGACGAATTAACAGGTGAAATGGCTGTTGTGTTTATTACGTTATATATAGGCGTTCTGACGCCGTCGGACTTTATTGGCCTTTTTTTTATGGTGTTGTTGTTGGTAAAAGTGGTCGGTTTGAGCCCCTCGGCAAAATGGTAAATTCTCCCAAAGGAGCAGCGTAGACGTCATTTAATGTTGCCGTTGGCCATTACCTAAATAAACGTCGTGTGGTACCTGGTTGTAGGCAACTCTGTTCTCGTAAGTGCTTTTAATCTGTGAAAACGGGCACTTTCGAAGTAATGTGTTCCTTTTCCCCGCTCAGTAAATCTTATAATCGGCTTTTGAATGGCACGGAAGCAAAGTAATTTTGGGAACAAAAAGTTGTGCTAAAAGCCAGTGATGATAAATGGCTATATATAGATGGCATGGAACTATACGGTACAGTACCATGGTGGTGGCTATGTGCCGATTTTTTTCCTCGACGATGCGATAGGTTTTAATTATTTAATTAAAAGAGGACATACATTGGAGCCAGCATTGTGTTTCTTTCTTTACGTCACAGGAGAAAGAATCCGATGAGGTCTGTCCACTGAGCTGGCCGGAACACAAGATACTCCTGCGTCTTCTCACCTTATGCTGGTCCTTTTCTTCTTTGCTGGTGGCTTCTTTTCTTCCCCTCGGTCAGAAAGTGTCCCGTTTTTTACTTTCTGGTCCAGTTGACTATTTAGAACTGCCCGGAAACTGGAAATTACACATTGGGCTCATTAGTCATTAGATTCGATGTAGTGAAACTGTTGCGTGCATGTGGTAGACTGCGTGATGTTATCAGTTTTAAAGGGTTTTGGCTATTTCTATTCCCCTACACGTTACACAAATGTTAAGAACAAAACTAACACCTAAACAGTTACGGGAACAAACAAATAGTATAAAGCCCACTGTGAAATATTTCCTATAGCCATAAATGAATATGCTATGCATTAAACACTCCAAGTTAAATCCAAGAGGAATTTTTTTTTAATTGTGGAAAATGTAAGGGAAAGGTTCAGGGATAAACAAAACAACTGAAGGGGATGCGCTGATTGAGTGAGCAAATCTAGCTTCATTGTGTAGATTAACATTAACCACGGGAGGAGCAACTGAAGAGGATGCGCTGATTGAGTAAGCGAAGCGAACGAAAATCAACATTTGTTAACCAGTGTGCATGTGAAGCATGTGAGGCATGAACATACAATAAACCAAAGCATGTCAATTTGGATGATGGAACGGCTTATTGGACATAGCAATGAAACCGATCAGTGACAAAATTTAAAGATCTTAAATTCCTCCTGAAAAAAAGGTCGAAATGAAAATGAGATAGCGTGACCGAGGACTGGACGAATCAAGCCAAACCAAGCACTGGACGAACACCGCGAAACAGAACCCTAGGCGAAACCGGCTGGAGACGACTGCTCGTATGTCCGGTGACTATTTTTTTTAGACCAAGTCGGTGGCGGAATTCTAGCTGGCATTGACTTAGTTTGGAGACGGTGATGCTGACCGCTAGGCTGTTGGTGCTCCATTTTCTTAATCCTCGAGGCCTCCATTTTTTTTTCCCGGAGGATCTCGGCTACACCAACGCAGTTTACTTTTCTGCCACAGCTTGTACACGCGTCAGAAACGCTTTGACATGGACGAGGCGTTAGGCCTAAATACGCGCGATTCTGTTTTGGAATTGTTGGTCGCTGCTTCAAGCCCTCTCCAGACAGGAGACAATTTCGTGCGAAGCGATGCGTTACTACGTGCCTACAAGGTCAAAATTGCTGCATGCAGTCGTATGGTTGGTGTTGTGTTTAAGGTCCGATTTTGACGTCTTTGGTAAACCATCCTGCGACGCCACGCAGCCGCGGGCAGCCAGTCTGGTTAGATCCCAAGCCCTAATCAGATTGGCTGCTCGCGGATGCACGACGACGCAGGATGGTTTACCAAAGACGTCAAAACAGGTCCTTAAACGCAACACCAACCGTACGATTGCAGCAATTTTGACCTTTAGGCACGCAGTAACGCATCGCTTCGCACGAAATTTTCTTCTTTTTAATTAGGGCTTAAGCCTTGGGAAAAAAAAACAGACAGAAGAAAATTTCGTACGAAGCGATGTGTTGCTACGTGCCTACAAGGTCGAACTTGCTACAATCGTATGGTTAGTGTTGCATTTATCGTTGACATTTATCGTTGAAATTTTGACGTCTTTCTTAGGCCCGATGCACACATGCGTTTTCTTTAACGCGCGTTGACGCTGCGATGCCGCTGCGTTGACGTAGCCAATCAATGCACACATACGTTTTTTAAACGCGCGGTGACGCTGCGTTGACGCTAGCAATCAATGCACACATGACTGTGAACCGCCAGTACGCATTCAGTCGTAACCCATTATGCTAACCCCGTGTACGAAAAGTTATATCATATCAAAAACCAAAACTGCTAAAAGGGGCCGCCAAGTTCCGAATGGTTCGGCCCTTCAAAGGAGTGATATCAACACACCAAAACATTCGCCAAGATAATCGCACCACTTAATAGTTCGAAGGTTAAATGAAAACGAGAACATTGCTAATTTCGGTAGCAATGTTCAAGTTTTCATTTAAAGTCCAAAGTATTATTCGGTACGATTAAGTTGGCGAATGTTTTGGTGTGTTGATATCACTCCTTTGAAGGGCCGAACCATTCGGAACTTGGCGACCCCTTTTACCAGTTTTGGTTTTTGATATGATATCAGTCCTTTTTTTTTTAAATTGTGTATTAGACTCAACTCCGCGCTACCGTGCAGATGTGTAATAAAGTGGCATGCCAACAAGAAATTGGTTTTCAATAATTTGCTACTATCTTTTGCCTAGAGGCCGAACCATTCTCAACTTGGTCACCTCTTTATAGGTTTTTGGTTTGGTTTTAATTTTGTTGTAATTTGTTTTATTTCGTTAGTTTTGATGTGTTGATATCACTCTTTTGAAGGGCTGAACCACTCTCAACTTGGTGGCCTCTTCACCAGTTTTTGCCTTTGTTTATTTTGCTTTGTTTTTAGAGATGGTTTATTTTTCGTGAACTGGACGTGAAGTACAATTTCTTTGGCAACGTTGTTTAGATTCATCGTGCTACACTAGTGTGTGTCTAGGCACGCACCTCAGTATACACGTTGTCATTGTCCGAACTTTGGCTGTCTAATGAGAGACGATGCTGACAATACTAACAATGGTTATAACAATATTTTCGTACTTACGCGCCATCCCACGCCATCCTCGTTACACCCCTAGGCTCCAAACCACAGAAGGTACGCAGTTCGTATCGTACTGTAGCCATTCGTCCAGTTTCATAGCTGGAAGCCTTCCCGTTATCACGGTATCGATGAATAATCACCCTATGGAAATTAACATGGGGATGAGCGGACTAGAATTAGCTAGCTAGTTACACATTTTCAACGTTATTGAGGGTCAGATTTTGCATTGAAAGCAGCTTAGCTGGCATTCCTACACGAGTTAATTTTTGTCAGGGGGGTCATTGCTCTTGATGTCAACACAATTTAAGCTTTTGTACCGCATTAATATTTTCCCCCAAGTACCTGAAATGTGCCCAACTATGCTTCAAGATATAAGACACTGTCGCTATGGCGCCGCGCTACAATGGTTTACAACCTCGACAATTGAGTTGATGTGATGTTTGTTGTGATGATTGTTGCCTAACTTGGCGCGACACACTAGCGTGTGTCTAGATTTTGAAACCAATGAACACGATATTGGCTTTTTCGCCTACCTCGTGTACAAAAAATATATTTTCAAACCAATGCGACGATGTTTCGTACATTCATATACTATTTGAAACGTACCAGGTAAACCCTTTGCAGATTAACTAAAAAATTCGGATAAGTTCTTTAATTACTTCCCAATGAGTGTTCAATCATTTCTGCAGCAACATTTCATATTTTAGGGTAGTTCTTTACGCTCAAAATAAACAATTCCATGTCTATTTCTTCGAAATTGGACGCCATTTTCAGTAACGCTCTTACGATAAACGCCGGATGTGTGCACCGCTCAAATCACACAGAGTACTCAGAGACGCAATGGCGTTTTTTTAACGCTGCGGTAACGCTGCGTTGACAGGGGGAAAGTGCAGTGCAGAACGAACGCACGAGCGGCGTGCGGTAACGCAGCGTCGACGCAGGTATGTGTGCAGTACTCAACAGATGTCACGTAACCCAAACTGCAAATGCGGTAACGCAGCGTCAACGCGCGTTAAAAAAAACGCACGTGTGCGCCGGTACTAAGTACAGTACTTAATACCGGTGCACACGTGCGTTTTTTTTTTAATGCACGTTGACCCTGGGTACTGCACACGTACCTGCGTCGACGTTGTGTTACCGCATGCCGCTTGCGTTCGTTTTGCACCGCACTTTCCCCCGTCAACGCAGCGTTACCGCAGCGTTAAAAAAACGCAATTGCGTCTCTGAGTATCTTGTGTGACTTGAGCGGTGCACACACCCGTCGTTTACTGCAAAAGCGTTACCTAACGCAAACGCACCTGCGGTTTCTCATACCTTGTGTGACCTGAGCGCTGCACACATCGGTGATTTATCATAAAAGCATCAGCAAAAATGGCGGCCAATCGCGACGACACTGACATAGAACTATTTATTGCGGAGGTAAAAAACCACTCTGAAATATGGAATGTATGCGAAAATTGCACATTTTCTTCAATACACCTCCATGGTTTGGCGCGTACTGCCGTTATTTCACGGTCATGTGTGCATTGGCTACGTCAACGCAACGGCAACGCAGTTTCGACGCAGAGTTGCCGCTGCGTCAACGCGCGTTAATAAAATCCACGTGTGCATTGATTGGCTACGTCAACGCGCGTTAAAATAATGCATGTGTGCATCGGGCCTTATATCATCACGTGGCTGCATGGCGACGCACGATGGTGTACCAAAGACTCATATTGAAAATTGGTTATTAAACGCCACACTCGCTACTTAAGTGCACCAATTTTGACCTTGTAGGCACGTAGTAACGCGTCGCTTCACATCAAATTTTCTTCTGTTTGACTAGGGCTTTACTGGAATCTTTTTTTTCTTTCGATTTATAACTTCACCATATAGGTTATTTCGCAGTGTAAGGAATTGGACTTTAGCAGTAACTTGTTCGGCCGGTGTCTGGTAGCTTTACTTAAGTGTGCATACCAAACGAATAGATAGAAGACGAGTTGAATAATAAAATTATGGTTGTGTTGTCAATAAGGACGGAGGGGATTATTCCCCCCTATTCTACAATTAATTACTCTAGATTAAACAAGTGTGATCGTTGGACTGGTTTGCCATGGGTCATGCCCCATTTTTGCAGAACTCGTTTCGCAGAAAGTAAATCAGATTTAAGATTTTCCAGTGAAACGTTCCGCATAATGCCTTTTCGTATAATTTTTTCTCTCTCCAAATTACACGCCTCGTTCGCACAGCCATGGCAGCTAAACATATAACATCAGAAACCCGCAACTAATCACAAATTCCTTCCAATTAGGAATGCATCTTTAACTTCTCCAATGTTAAATTTTTCGAAAAGGTTACGTCTGATTGGGCAAAACGGGATCCTGCGAGACAGGAATCACCATCCCGTGATTGGCGATGTAATACGTGAGAAGCTCCGGGATCAATAGCGCGGTAGCCATCTCAGGGGAAAATAAAACAAAGACTCAACAAAACTCGTGGCTCATTAATAAAGCACCTTAGGCAACGGATAACGTCGTTGTATTAATATTGCTCTAAAAAGACTGATTCTATGTTTTTCTTTCCCTAAAGTTGGTACGTTACTTGTGGCATGTGTATGCACAATGCACAATGCCACATTACGTAACATATCAATACACCATCAATACACCAACATGACGTCATCCACGAATGCACCGTGGATGTTCGGGACACTCCTGTCTTGTGATTAGTAGGTCACAAGTAATTGCATGTGACTGATTGTTGCATATAAACTAATATTCAGTTATTAAACGTTGTCATTTCTTCACTGTTACTCATTAAGTCTATCTCAAGTAGTATAGTTAGGTAACTCGGCCACCAGGCCTAATATGCTACAAATGGCGACGAGGGTAGCATTCGAACATACGCAGGCTGAGCGACATTATGTCATACATTGGAAGAGTGTATTGATACGTGATGTAATGTGGCATTGTGATGCATATGCCACATTACTACCTCTCTCTTGAAGAGTTTGACTGGATCACTTTTTTTTTCCCGGCCCGGTGTCCCAGAAAATACGAGGAACCATGAGTACATAAAGAGTTCCTACAGAACTTTATGTGTGTACTCATGGTGGGACCTGGTGTCCTGAATCGCACAGCGACTCGGCCTCGGTCCAATCAAAATGAGGTCCCGTTTTGTCTTATTTCACACACAAAAATTGTCCGTGCTTACAATGTTAACAGTAACAACTAAGTTTAAGTAAAGTTTAACACAGCTGACGGCTCGTTACTTGCATAAAACCATGGTGACTTTTGAGTCTTTTGAGACTTTTCTTTTGGTCACTTGGCACCAGAACAGTGAGAATTTTTCTAACCCAAAATTCCGTGTAAAGCACACAAATTAGTAAAAGTCCCTCAATGACCCGGTTACGCAGTTGACCCGTGACCGGATCCAAGTTGGCCATTTACTGGTGATCAGGTTTTTATGAAATGTAAATCAGTGTTGTAGTCTTTATCTTCGTATATGTCACTTCTCTAAAAGTCTTCCCAGTGGCGTGTACAGACTAGGGTGGGCCCCTGGCACAATAACACAGGTGGCCCTGTGCGGGAGAACATTGATAATAGTGCGGGCCAGAGGGGGGCCTGGGGGGATGCACCCCAGAAGTTGAGAAATTTTTGAAAGTACACATTGAAATTATGCAAAATCCTTAACTCTGGACCCAATGTATTCAGCGATGGTTTTTTTAAAGCTTTACTTTTAGTTTGCTTGCATTTGGTGGGTGAGCAGGGGCCACCAACGCAGGTGGGCCCCTGGCACCTGCCAGTCTGACTCTATGGTGTATACGCCACTGAGTCTTCCAATCTGACGCATTTCGCAGGGGAAAAAAATTGGAAAAATTCTTCCAAACATCAACGGAACGAAACAAAACAAACAAACTGAATTTCTTGGGTGTGGTCATCTGTAGATGATTGTTCTATCTGTCTCTGGCATTGACATTAGTAAACATCCGTGCTGCAAACAGTTCTTGTCTTGACATTCTGGGCTCCGAGTTGCGTGCGGCATAACTCAGATTTTTTTGTTTCTTGGTTACCATAGAAACCAGAACTAACCAGGAGATGAATGACGATGCAGCCGAACAATGCGCCTTCTTCAATCAAACCATTCCACCTCCTGTTGAAGGTAAGAATAGGTCATGCATTAGTATTTTTTTTTGTACTGCGATAATCATTATGTGCAAATATGCATCTTACTTGCGTGTTTGTACTGCCTTTTCGCCTTTTTTTTTGTATTATATTTCAGATATTAGGTTTGCATTAGTTGCGTAAGTTGACGTATGTATACATACGTATTTTTTTTGTCAGCTGTTCCTAGAATAGTAGTCAACAGGATGTAGGACACATAGGCACCGGACACATACACTCTGAAGACGATGTGTACTGACAGTAACATGAATGTGTACTTTTTCAGCCTCCACACGAGTTGTGTACTGGCAGTATACAGTTTGTGCACTGAGAGAACACATTCTCGTCATAGGTTGTGTACTACCAGTGCACAAATTGTGTACTCTCGGTACACAGTTCGTGTGGAGGCTGAGAAAATACACATTGATGTGTACTGCCAGTACACATCGTTTTCACAGTGTAGGCACCCCATCGTTTTAGGCACTAAACAAATAGGCACTCAGACAAATAGGCACCCGGATAAATAGGCATCCGGACAAATAGGCACTGAGCCATATAGACACCTGACAAACAGGCACCAAGTGTTTGTGAAGTGATCTTCCAAAATTATGTCTTTCCACTTCTTTACTATTAATTCCATTTTCGTTTCGCAGAATCCCATTTCGCAGAATCCCGTTTCGCAGAAAATAAAACGGATTAAGATTTTTCTGCAAAATGGGAATTCCCGTTACGCAGAATAATTTTATTTTTAAAATTACGTGCCTCGCTCGCACTGCCGCGCTCACTGCGGCTAAACGTACAACACCAGAAACCGGAACTAATCACAGATTTCATCCAATTAGGGATGCATTTTTATTTAAAGACTTCTCCAAAGTTAAATTTTTAAAGAATATTTTGACTCTTCGGCGAAACGGAATTCTGCAAAACTGGAATTCCCATTTCGCAGCAAAAAAGTCAATCCGTTTTATTTTCTGCGAACCGGAATTCTACGAAATGGGATTCTGCGAAACGAAAATGGAGTTAAAGTAGTAAGAAGTGAAAGAAACTTTGTAATCCAACCGAATAAAAAAAGTGGTACCTGTTTGTCCGGCGTCTATTATGTTTAAGTGCCTGTTTGTCCAGTGACTAAATTGGGGTGCTTGTGTATCCGGTGCCTAACTGTCCGATGCCTGTGAGTCCGATACTTAGCCAACACGCCACACGAGAGCAATTGCTCTTGTGGGGTTAGGCATATACGGAGTTTTGTACTGTTTGCCAGGTTCAATAAATCTCTGTAATTGGCTTCTCCCCTATTCATTCATTCATACATTCAACAATATAGTAACCGTGGGTTTCAAGCAGTGCCAAAGCAGTAAGCTAAACAGCTGTTTCTTTTTGTTCCTTTTGCCAAGAATCAATATGGCAAACGAAAAAAAAAAAGGATAAAATTCCTTCTGTCTTTAATGAAATCCCAATTGAACTGATCCAAATTACTGGGCTAAATCGGATAAAAAAATAATCTTCTGGCCTACTTCTTAGATCAACAACATATCACTTAAACAATGCCCGGCTTGATGTATACTGACTAAAAAAATGTTAGGTAACCACTTCGTGAAGAATATTTCTTTTTTAAGTTTTTAAACTGTAATGTTGCGTTTATTTTATTTTTGACGCCTCGTGTGAATAAATTGTACTTGTCAAAAAATGTTGCGTACTCTTTCAACATTATCTTCCCGTTATCCATATCATGGAACTGCTGTACTATATTGTATTTGTTTTATACGGCACACACAAGTTCACCATGAACTTCGAGCCATCGAAATAAAGTTTTCACTATTTCCCTTTCAGATTCTAAAGTTGCAATTTGCAGTTGTGCATGTATTGGACGTGTCTCTTTTCCTGGTTTCATGCAGTGTTAGATATTTAACCATGCAGCAACAAAACAGGTTTTAGCTTGGTGGCAGAAACGATTTTTAAGATTTTCACCCAGTGTGCTGGAAAATAAAATGCCACGTTTTTATGGTTGTGGCTGAAACCACAAACCTGCCACAAGATAAAGCAAGTAAATACAGGTATAAAATGCTGTTTGTTCATTTCGATGGCCAATACAACAATGGCTCGAACTTAACTCTTTCAGCTATTTAAGCGACAATCGTCTACAGCAGGCTGCAGCCATTGTTTTGCGTCACGGCTATACCTCGCTGAGTACTTATCTGCCGAGATGCTGTTTGTTTTGTTCGTCTAGTGACGTACGCGTGACGTAGTCAGTTAGCAAATTGCTGCATGTCGAATACTAGGCCACGTACCGATCAGCCTAACTATATTCAGACATAACAGCAATACGAGTAACAGTGGGGAAGTGACGTTTATTACCGAGCACTGTATTTATACAGGTGATTGGTACATGTGACTTATCCAATTAGTCTGTTGACTCTTTAGGGTACAGGTATTTTCCCCTGGAGCATCCAAGGAGCATCCATGGATGACGTCAGGAGGACATAATAGCAGGGCACTCACAAGTGACATATTATATGCACTACAACTGCAGGTGCTGCAACACTGCCAACCAAAGAAACACATGGTAAATGAAGAAATAAAGTATTTAGAATGTTACGATCTTTAGTACTTTTGAACTTAGATGTGCAAACTAAAAGATAATAAATGAAAGTCTCAAAACCGAGTCGGAAGTACAAATATGTACATACGTGGACGTGTCAACCAAAACGCAGGCATCAGTAAACGTAGCCTTGGAGGCTGAGGGTAGGGAAGGCTATAGAGCCGCGTCAAGTGACGTCATATTGGATACCAGACACCATTTGGAGGTAATAGCTGCAAGGTGCACTACATTAAAATGTAACGGAAAAAACGGCACTTCTAGTCAAAACAGTGCTTTGAGAGCGGATTTCTTAGGCTTAAAAGAACGTTGTTTTCTCCAACAACAAAAATCGCGCTTTATAGGCTTAAGAAAATAATGCAGTCTAATAGCATTGGCTTCAATAAGACGATCTTTCTTTCTCCCTCCAGTGCTCCTTGCAGCTAACCCAGTTACTGGCTCCACCATAGAGTTATACACAATAATACTACGTCGTGTCACTGCCCTACACATTATCTCGAGCCTGCGACGCTGCTTTGACGCGAAATGTCCCTGAGGCAAAGTGCAATTAGATGAACCTCGGAACGAAGATGGTGAAAAATGACGATAAACCATCACGATTGTTAAGATGTAACAGAATTAACACGGCAAAGCGTCAGCAACTTGAATCCACGAATTAAATACTTCCTCTGTAAGCCTAACATTACCCTTGCTTGAATCAGATTCGCTTTAATGGGCCAGTCCATCGAGTTCTAGCATAAGTCCAGAGAACGGCAAAGAAAAGTCCAGAATAATTTTGAGGCTTAAGTCCAAGGATTGGTTCTCGGTTAGAAAAAGCGTCTGGCTTAAGAAAAGCTTCGGGCAAGTCTTAAATAAGGCTTCAGGCAAGGCATCCACGGATTCAAGAGAGAAGGTGTTTCCAGCTGGGTTGCTGGCTGCCAAGAGATTTTATTCAGCTTAGAATTTCCACAGTTGAGTTTTAGTGCACATGCGCACAAAACACGTAAGCACAACATGTGCTGAGCGCCAGTTGATTGGAAGATAGAAATCAATAATCATATTATTATCATTAACAACAACGCCCTCAGCTATAAGCAATGAATTGAAAGAAAACGACTTAAATCCAGCTTATAAAATTAAAGATCAGTGGTGATCTTCAAAACGTAGCATCTTTCCTTTTATGGCGGATCAAGACATCATGTTGCTATACCTCTTAAGATTCGCAACATGCTTTGGGTTTTTAAAGAGCTCATGCGTATTGCTTTGATGTTTAAAGTCTGATTTCAATATTTTTGTTCTAAAAATTTAACTCTTTTTTTTTCATTAAAGGCTAATTTAATTATTAAATTTAATTGTTTTAACCAATGAATTACTGGACAGAAATACAAGTGGACTTGGTGCATGTGGTACACATGCTACGGAAGCGGATCTACAACAGAATTTTCTAAATATAGTCGGAAGATTGAAGTTACGGAGTGCACATTATTTTTTATTTGTGCATGATCTCTGTTTTAAAAGTTCCGAATATTTAGTTGTTTCCGTTGCAAACCTATTTATTTATACGCATACCAAGCCCGTTTTCATTTCCATCCAGAATTCGTTTATTAAAAGCGACGAAATTAAACAATTAAAAATTAGTTTTAATGAAAAAAAAAATCAAATAAAAAAACGAAAAACAGTCGACTATAGATATAGTATAATAAATGAAAGCGTGGACCATTTAAGCATAAAATCCGTTTTTCTTTTGTGGTACAGTTTTGTTTTAAAACCTTCCTCTTTTTACTGTTCTTACAGAAGGCCTATACTGCGCTCGTACTTTTGATGGATGGAATTGCTGGGATGACACCCCGGCAGGGCAAGTGGCTAACGCAAGTTGTCCAGAATTCATCGTTGGATTTGACCCCAACAGTAAGGATCATGACCAGTTAGTGTAGATCATGACCATAGTTAAGAGTTGATGGTGGTACAAAATAGTTTTATGTGCACAAATCACTACTCTTCAGGGGTGCCGTGCATTCGAAAAGTCTTGAGGGGCACAATGAATTGCTGTCATATTACATTAACTCAATCAGCAACCTGAGTAAATGAGTGTATTTCGGGGAGGGGGGGGGGCGGTTGGGAAAATGAGCGAGAACGGGTTAGAGTCTTAATCTAGACATAAATGCACTAGAAGGCGATTCTTTGCAGACTTTTAGCTCTATAGTCTCTGCTAAAACAAGGTTTCCACCAACATGGAAAATCTGGAAAACTCAGGGAATTTAAACTAAGTTTTAAACTCGGTGGTGAAACTTCCTTTGCCTGCCCGGTGAAATTCGAACAAAGGCAACTAACCTAACCTGACTGATAACAACAACAACACGGCAGAACCATAATAGTCATTCTGTGGAGAAACTTCCATTGCCTGCCCGGTGAAGTTCGAACCAAGGCAACTGACCTTACCCTAACCATTGATAACAACAACACAGAAAATTACCGCAGAAAAAATAAGCTATAACTCTGATCGGGCGGAATTTATTAAACACCAACACATCCAACCATGATTGAAATCCTGGTCATATCTGTCTCGATGCGGCGCTGGCGCTTCTAACAATGGCGAGCTCCGTAGAAATATCCCTACAGTTATGAAAGTAACACACTGAATTTAGACGATTATAACACAAAACTACAAACGAAATATGAACAAATACTGGTTAAGAATTGTTACTAAAAAAACATATTTTCTTGTATAGGTTGCCAAACTATACCATTTCCAAATGTTTTAGTGCTGTAACGGATGGACAGAGCTATGGCCGGCTGCTTATCTTCTGTTATTCTATTTATCATACTACATCAAAGACAAAGATCCTGTAAATGCTAGCTTACACTTGTAAAGTCATACAAACCTTTACGCACAAACGCCCAATCAATCCACTGTTATGAAAAAAGCATTTTAGGGTTAAACATTTGGTAATTATCTAGATTAGGGGTACCACGCCAAATCACTTAATTTTTGTACTAACCGACGCTACTCTTCATCCTAACACCATTTCGCACCACAAAATCCGGGGGAAACGTCAATAAACTTCTCAAAAATGTATTTAAAAGACGTAAAATGCTAGTTTCAGACACGCTAAAGCTACGGCGGTGGCAGCCATACTGTGAGGTGTTTGATTCGGGAAGCAGGGTAGCCGGAAAACCCGATTTTCACAACAACAAACGTTGCGGAAATCTTTCTTTCGTTATTTTGTTATTGCCAGTTTCGTGTGGTTTTGTTGTTATTGTCAGTTAGGTTAGGTTAGGTTGGATAGTTTAGGTTAGGTAGGGTAGGTTTCGTTAGGTTACGTTTCCGTAAAATTTTAGTGAGGTGCAAATCGGGTTTTCTACCTACCCTTCTTCCCTCACAATATGGCTGTCGCCGCCACTGCTTTAACACGTATATGACTAGCATTTTCCGTCTTTTGAAAAAAAATTTTTACAACCAACCTTACACCCTTTTCCCCCGGGTTTTATGATGCGAAATGGTGTTAGGATGAAGAGTAGCGTCGGTTAGTACAAAAATTAAGTGATTTGACGTGGTGCCCCTAATCTAGATAAGACATTTCTCAAACGCTACTAACAGGGCAATAATTCAAACTTTCGAAATCTTTAAAGCTTACCAATGACCTGATAAATTCAATAAATTATTTCTCCACATATTAGCATGGTTCTGTAAAAGAAAAATAAGAAAATGAGCAGGAAAAGGCAGAGGTAGTTGTATCGAGTGATCCGAAAAGCAGTTTTATTTTTGCTCCGAACGTTTTTAAAAAACTCGGTGTCAACTGATGACTATGTTTTTCAGCAACCACACTTATGACTAAGCACATCCTAGCTTTGTTACAAGTAAGATTGGAACAGCATACGCCATCTATCAACAGGCAAGTAAAACTAACTAAAATCATAAAATCTAGACTTAACAATTCTTGAACCTCTTTCTTATCAACACTCGAAAACTCTCTCAGAGCCATAACTGAGTCCTTTTGTTTATAATAAAACCTTTACATTGCTCTTGCGGGAAAAAGTACATCTCCATCTTTTATGATGAGCCAGGTGCATACATTTCTCTTTGTTAGAAGTTACACAAAGTAACAGTAAAAGTATAGTGGTACGCAATTAATCAAAACTTGGTCCCAATTTATAATAAATTATTTGTATTGCGCTGGTTGAAAAGACCTTTTAGACGAGGCCTTATATAATATCCATTTCTGTTAAATAGTAATGGCATAAATTGGAAAGTCGGCGGTTATAAATTCAGTCGAGCAAATTCCGACTAAACTGTCAATGTGAACTGATGTAGAAAAAAAATACTTGAAGTGATATACCTCCCAGAGCCATTTTTCTCGATCCTCCACATCAAGTACGGCCCCAAAGGTCTATTTACTTACCGTCAGTCTTTCCCTGTCGTCTAGGAGATTTTCTGTTGAGTATTGCGGAACTTTATTTACGTTCTTCCAGAACGTATATGATGCTTTGCGCGCCTACAATGACCTTGAAGTTTTATGTGTGTGTGCGCAGTTCTAATTTTAATCGTTTGCAATAATTACTATGAGATCAAAAATCTAAAAGACTAATGCAGTAAAAATAAAAATTAATTATTCCAATAGATCACCGAAGCAAAATTATAAGACACTAGCCTAGAAAATTATAAATTGTTATGTTAAAATGCGAGAATCATTCCGGTTTGTGACGACACAATCT
Source organism: Lithobius niger (assembly GCA_023313725.1). Lineage (NCBI taxonomy): Eukaryota > Metazoa > Arthropoda > Chilopoda > Lithobiomorpha > Lithobiidae > Lithobius > Lithobius niger. The sequence continues at coordinate 18,592 of JAHWFP010261279.1, forward strand.
TTAATTTGACTCTGCATTCGTGTACTATTCACAAAGCCAACCGAGACAGCAGCTACGCGAGGAACGCAGCTACCACCCCAGCCGACCTTGGCGCTGGAAATGCGCGGATGGTGATCTTTGCGTAGCTGTTATAAGGCAGGCGGAATGTTACAAGGCAGGCCGGGTGTCCCTTTAAAATAATTTCCTTCAATTATATTGATAGGTTATTTTTTTTTAGTAGGAGGAATAACTTAAGCAGAAAATAAAAAAAATAAAAAAATGATGGACACACACTTCTACCCATGACAACTCTTTTTCTGTTAGAATTGGGATTAGCACACGTAGGACCCTTTTTGTTCGTCTTATTATACTTACAATAATTGTTTGACACTTTTTTTGGGATGGGGGTACCTAATACGGTTAGTGTGATAATGGCAATAAATATAAAAAAACCGCCATCATTTTCCATCATTGTGGATGATGTGGATCATTTTTATGGATGTTTATTTTTATATGTTGTTATTATTATTATGTCTATACTATACATTTGCTCAAGTAAGTTCGGTTTCTGGGGAATTGTTTCAAGGTAAGAGCGATTTTTTTAATGGCTGGATTATAAAGAAAATTTAAATTCTGTTGTCAAAACTGAACAAGGCTGTAACACACAAAAAATAAAATATTTTTAAAGCTTAGTGCATTTTGTTTTAAACTCTGCAGGGTTTACATGGTCCCTCTTGAAGCAAATTGCTGTGCAAACTAAATAGCGGTGTAATCCACGAAATCTAATTCGACATCAGGACTCGACATTATCCGTTTATGTACAAAGGATTGATGGCTTCCGTATAATTACTCCGCTAGGATGTCCATTCGTCCGTGTGTGGAGGACCTGCTATGCACATGTGACCATTTTGACATTTGACAGGCTGTGTGTTATACCTTCACAGTTTATAATATTTTCAGGCAAGAATCTTACTCTTTTTATTCGGCGATCTATTTTCGTAAATCCTTTCCATTTATAAAGCATTTGATTTAGGATGCACGTAGCAAATAATTATCGGTAAACGATTATCAGAAAAGACAGACAGCATCCTCTCTGTGTTATGATACGGGATGAGATGAGATGGGATGAGATGGGATGGGGATGAGATGAGGAGGAGAAGGGATGGAAATGAGATAAAATGATATTAGACAAAGAAAGCAAACCCTTACAAAAACGGCAGATAAGACTAGATGTGATAATAAGATGATATAAGACAATGAGATGAGACAAGCAAAAAAAAAACGTTACAAAAACGACAGATGAGATGAGATGTGATGACAAGATAAGATGAAGAGATGAGATGACATGAGCTAAAGCAAGTAAAACTTTACGAAAACGGCAGATGAGACAAGATAAGATGTACACCAAAGAAAGCAAAACCTTACGAAAACGGCAAATAAGACAAGATAAGATGTACACCAAAGAAAGCAAAACCTTACAAAAACGGCAGATAGGACAAGATAAGATGTACACCAAAGAAAGCAAAACCTTACAAAGACGGCAGATGAGACAAGATAAGATGTACACCAAAGAAAGCAAAACCTTACAAAAACGGCAGATGAGACAAGATAAAATATGCACCAAAGAAAGCAAAACCTTACAAAAACGCCAGATAAGACAAGATAAGATGTACACCAAAGAAAGCAAAACCTTACAAAAACGGCAGATAAGACAAGATAAGATGTACACCAAAGAAAGCAAAACCTTACAAAAACGGCAGATGAGACAAGATAAGATGTACACCAAAGAAAGCAAAACCTTACAAAAACGGCAGATAAGACAAGATAAGATGTACACCAAAGAAAGCAAAACCTTACAAAAACGGCGCAACTTAACAAAATTACGCGTCAAGAATGTTTAAAAGTAAGAGTGCTTGTAATAAAGAATCTTGAACAATAAGTGAATGGTTGATGGTTTTAGGTAAAGTGTTCCACTCGTTGCACCAATCGTTGTTCCAATGTGATGTCTATTGTTACATTATAGTAGATTAATTTTTAGATTTTCTTTTGTTGTAATGGTGTTGCTTTGAGGCGGATAACCCATGTAGTTTTGTTCGTGAATAAATATATCTTCCAATCGTTGATTGTTCTGGAGGAACTTCGACAAAACGATTGATAGCAAATGCACAAAACCACACAAATGTTTTACACATTTTTATTGAAAATTCATTTTTTCACGAGTGCAGCTCTGAAAGGTCCCTAATCTTTATCACTCTTGTCTGAATCAAAGCTAATCTACATTTTCATTTCTTATTTTCAGGAATCGCTCACAAATCCTGCAACATGGATGGTACATGGTTTAAGCATCCGAGTACTAATAAGCCTTGGTCCAACTACACGTCATGCGTAGACATAGAAGACTTAAACGTAGGTACAATAACGAACGATTTTTGAGTTTTTAACAAAGTATATAGTGAAATGTCATCGCCATACGTCGTCAACGAAAACAGACTTTACACTGTTACAAACTTCCTTAAAATTGCTGTGGAAAGACCAGGTAATAAGTTTCTAATTCTTTAGTTGTAAAAGTGTTGGTGTAGTTTCAGGTAAAAAAAAAAACTGATGTGAATGATTTTGCGCATTAAGGTGTCATACACCCTATATCATTACATGTGAAACACATATTCACATATCTAATCATACAATGCATCCAAAGCGTAATGGTACAAATTGTCGGGAACTAATTACCAGGTCACTGTACCGTTACTTTATGGACAATTTTCAGTGTATATAGTTTACTACTTCAATACAGACGCCTTTAGAATTTTTTCATTGTTATCCCTGTAAACCGACGCTTTAACTTGCAAAAAGTGTGTGTGTGTTACGAACACTCATTTTCTGAGATTTCGATGGGATGATAATTTCGAAAGAGTGACTATAGTCTTCGTCAAAAGTAAAATTATAGTACAAATCACAAGTTATGTAAAGTTTCGGAACTCTTTATATCATGTTGGTAAAACGTGCTAAAATGTAAAAAAAATAATACAAAAATTATATTGATAGCAAGGTCTGAAAGCCATTGTGACATGGGGTGGTTATGTTGGATGTCTATAATGTTGGGTGTAGTGGCAGGAGAACATTGAGGAAGGTCAAATTATTTGCACCAAAACGAATCCTCATTATTCGTATGTTATACCTGCATGATATTTGAGAATCTAGCCACTAAATGTTCTGTATTTTCACGGACTTGTCTTCGCCCCAAATGACGCAATCGCAAGAACTGCTGGGCCTCCCATCTCGATCCAACCTCCACCACGTCAAATCTCATGTTCCATTGCCCCCTTTCTGAAACAACAAAAATCGGATAGAAAGCCAAATCGGCTTTGATTAGCGGTAAATAATACAGATGAAGACCTATTTCGTCTGTATTTCATGGAAGAGAAGACATAAAAAACGTAGTGCCGCACTACATATACGTTTTGAGAGAACGTTTTGTCTACGTGAGGCTCGTGGGTTTGTAGAATTTGAATCGAATAAGAGACAGCTTCGCAAGCTTCAAAGCAAGATCGAGCCCTACTGGTTGCAGTTCAGTGGATCTCTAACAAGGACTTGCAGTATCAACATTTTCTAACATTCTACGTTTCCACATCGCATGTTATCGTTGTTCGTAATCAGCACTGCAGTTGCGCCGTGACCCCTATCAAACGAATTTACAGCAGAGGAGCCAAGTCGGCTGGTTGCAGCCTCTGAAACATCCTAAAAATCCTAGGCAGTATTATACACCCAATGAACAGTAATGTTTGGGTGAAAAGGATCACGAAGGTTTCACGTGATAAGGGGTCAGAAATATGCACGGTTGGCTTCGGAAATTACCTCGTAGTAGTATAGCTTTGCTCGTGTATAAGCGCAAAATAAGCCTACTCGTAATTGTGAATGCTCGTGTGTGGTCTGGGAAACGCTTGTACTACACTGCTTCCGAATCAAATGCCTCTTATTGGTGGACATCGAGAGTACTTGCCATGTAGGTTGGGATTATTCTTATTGTTTCATCTATAGCAATACCCCTAACCCGCATTTCCATTTTCTGCTACTTTCAGGGGTCGTGAAGTTCCTACTTTTTCCTTATTACCGACTTATTTGGAAATGTAATTTTCCTAATTTTACAGTTTTTGAAAGATAGGCTAATGGTTTTTCGTTTAATAGGTTCGTTAGTAGTCATTCGTTTAATAGGTTCGTTACAAGCTCTATAAAGACTTAAGAAACAACTCGTTTCAGATTTATTATGTTGACGTCACTTCGAAATCGATAAACTTTGCGTCAAGAACACATATTGGGAATCTCATTAACCCACATGCATTGACTTCTTTGCTTTTTTTTCTTGTTTTGGTTTATTTTGCGTTCTTATTTAGCAAAATAAGCCAACGCATACGGATACGGCTTTTTTTTTTTTAGGAGATTACGGTCTGTCTACATACAACAAAACATGATTTATCCTGTTTTTTCCAATTTATTTTGACATCGACTTTTGCACCTTGAAAAGCAAACTGGCAGAAAAATTGTGACGGCGAGCTACAAAAAGTTGCATTGGCATACTTCGTTGTACCGAAGGTTTGACTGGTGACGTCAGGAGAGTTTGGTGCTGGCAAGCTATAGGGACAGAAGTTCTAATTTACCCAGCCGCACTTAGATGGCAGCAGGAATTCTATGTGTGATATTCTGATCACTCCATGCTATAGGGAACAATTACTTCCCATACTTGGCCTCGTCTGGCCTGCCGGATCCTTTCAAGAACGAGTATTCCAAAGTACATTATCAAAATTAGAGGTAAATAAAAGTGTATAACAGCTGCTATCCGCAAGTCTTTCCGATCTGGTGCCCGTGCTTCACTTCTGTGGGCGTTTTAAAGTCTTCGTGCGCCCTATCCTTGAATTTACATCTCAGGTGTGGTCACCCTATCTGCTGGGGGACATTGACTGGATAGAGTCAGTCCAGCGCAGTTTTACCAAGGCTATTCCTGGATTGATATCACTGGATTACGCGGCAAGACTTAATCTACTGGGTTTGGACTCGCTTAAGTTGAGGCGACTCAAATCTGATCTGTGCCTGACATACTGCATGCTGCATGGAATGGTGGGGCGGGGGCCGGGGGATTTTTCATGGTTTTTTCCCACTTACGCCATTCGGGGCGCACCGGGAGTCACCAATTCAAGCTTATTGCTCATAAGGCTAACCCAAATTGTCGTGCCCAGTTTTTTTCTCACCGTGCATTTATGGAAGGTGCTTCCGACAGACGTTGTCTCTGCAGTCTCATTACCCGCCTTTCGTAAAATATTGGGTACATGTGACCTCAAAAAATATCTTCGTAGATTCTAATATTTCTTTTTTCTTTCTTTTTCCTTTTTGACGCGCTACCTATTATTAGCAAGATTTTTGTTGTTGTTTTTGTTTGCATTTGTTTCATTTGAGGTTCGCTGTAACCGGTTTTTTTCAGATCTTTTTTGAATCCTGTTTCCTGATTTATTTTTGGAAATAAATTATCTGTCTTTATCTTATCTTATAATTTAGGCAACGAAATACTTAAAATACAAATTTTTTTTTAATGATTTACCGACAGTGCGGTTACTAATTTTTGCGGACGTTGCAACTGTTGTAAAGTAGCAAACCTTGGGAACAGGAGCAAAACATGAAGTGTTAAAGGTTAAAGGATAAAGGAACCTTGCCGGGGGGGGGGGGGGGCATAGGAAATGGGAGAATGTGTCGGAGGAGGATGAAGGTGTTAATGGGGGAGGGGAAGAAATTTTATTTAATGACGCTGCTCACCCCCTCCTCCCAAAAAAGACACAATGTTTAAAAATTAGAAGATTATAAAATACTAGCTGTACCCCCGGCGTAACATACGCCGGCTAGCTGGTTCCCGCATACCTGAGCGTAACACTGTAGTGGGCCTCGGTTTCCCCTATTGAGGGGTCTGAATATCCCCATCTCTGCTCCCTCTTTGAACCCCTGCTGGTTTGTGTTATGGAAGTAAATGTTTATTTTCAATGGAGGACGTTTCTCTGTTCTGATACCAAGCCCAACAAACCCAACAACGGTTGTGCATGGAGTGATTGTTACTCAACCAACTTTGAAACTCTTCCAAGTCGGCTTTTTAAGAGCTAGCTTTATTAATGCAATATGTCGATTGTCGCTTGCCCTACCTAAGCGTGTTATAATATATAGATTATATACAGTATATAGATGCTAATGCTTGTTTACTGCCGGTAAAAAATATCGCTGTTTCCAACGACCTTTTCCTCGCGGTCAGAAACGAAAGATTTCAGTTGCGGACTAAGTGATTTGAGGCTGGGGTGAAAAGTAACCATAAACCTCCTTTAACGTCTCCCTGTTCCCCATCACATTCTTACTTTTCTATGGGCCCTTTCCTTCCCCCCCCCCCCCCGCATTTCCTTTCTCTTTCAATATTTCCTAAATTTTCCCCCTCAGCCCCAACTTTTTTTTTACTTCTCTGCTTTTCTCCGAGCTTCTGAAATAATTGTATTAAAGTTTTCAGTGCCCTAATTATGTTACACATTTTTTATTGGTTTTAATTGTAATAATGTACTTTAAAATACTCTTTCTCAATTATTTTTTCGTGTTTTAGCATAAATTAATGTTGATACTGCCTACCAGTATGCTTTGTGACTGAAAGACAACGCTAGGAAGGTGCTGTGGTTGAATAGCGTAGAAATGCGTTTTGGATTTTTCATTTGCCTCATTAGTTTCAACTTTAATGTTCGGTAAAATGATTGTCGTTAAAGTGATCTTGTCGGTAAAACATACGTCTGCAAAATGATTGTGCTTAAAATAGCCTTATTGGTAAAGTGATCTTGTCGGTAAAACATATATCTGCAAAATAATTGTGAGTAAAACAGCCTTGTCGGTAAAGTGATCGTGTTGGTAAAATGACCTTGTTGGTAAAATGATTGACGGTAAAATGATCATCAGTAAAAATGATTTTCGGTAAAGTGAATCAAGCCCAAGTAAACACAATTTGAATTCCCTAATTTCTCAGTGACCCCCACCTCACAGAATGGGGGGGGGGGGGGGGGTAAGATAGCTGTGAAAAAAAAGCCATTAAAAAACACACAAAAAACCCGGTAAAAGGGAAGAAAAAAGCTTCGGAAAATATGGCAGCGGAAAGAAGCCAATGGAATACAATAACCTGAATAAATAAAAGCCTCGGAAAAAAAACCGTGAAAACTATCACACCTCGTCAAAGTCGTACCCTGGCTGGTGAAATTTCAGCCGAGGCAACTGACCTAACCTAAGCTTTGATAGCAACATCAGAAAACAACAAAAACGACGAAAGAAATTTGTTTCGTCTTTTTTTCTCGCGACCATTTTCCCCCGAAAGGTTTTTTTCCCCGAAAGCTTTTTTCCGAGGTTTTTTCCTTATTCCATGTTTTTTTCCTCCACGGCTTTTCACGCTTGTTATCTCCGTCTTACAAAGACACTTCTTGTAACCCACAAACAAATGCGTGATAAAAGTTAAGTGAGTACTTGGCTGCGAAGACCGTATAAAGTTTTTGAAGTCTTGACTGCGTCGAAACGACGGAAGCAACTTTCTGTCACGCTTCATTAACGGCACTCCAATCACCAGAAGGAAAAGAAAGAAAAAAAATCGACGAAATTTCGTTTGGCTGGAATGGCCAGGCGAGGCAGCAATAAAATACACATGAATTATAGCTTTAATTAAAATCGGCACTCGAGCATGGAGACGTTGGAACACCACTTCAAATGGTCTTTTACAAACCGCGAAGTTTAGCGGCGGTGTATATGAAAGCAAGAATTCAAACTTCCTTTAGATACCTTACTCCGTAATTTTTTTTAAAGGAAGAAATATTCAGTTCATTGATTTTGGCACGAAGCTTCTTCAAAACCACACTAAAAAAAAAAAAAATTGCAAGAAAGCCCACCAAAGTGAAAATCTAATCAGCATTCAAGTTCAAAGCGACATACTTAGTTTATTAAAGGGCTAAGATCGCAGTAGGGTTCAAGGAGAAGTTGGAAATAAGGAATTTTGAAAGCAAAAAATTCGTGAAAGTACGCATTTTTTGTTCCAGAAAGTAGCCAAAAATGAGGGACTTTTGCAGAATTTTATTTATTAGTAGAGGTAAGAGTTGGGTACGAGTTCGGGCGCGTTTGCGCAGCGACTCGCCTTTGCATTCCGGCAGCTAGAACTCAATCGCGATGGCAAAGGTGACATTGTCATGGTAATAACGCTAAATGGATTAGCTAAATCCGACATCGTTTGAGTAAATACTTGCAGTCTTATAATCCGTGCCAATAATATGAAGAATTCTTCATGACGAAACAATTTTCCCAAACGCTTCTGAACTCACGCTATTTGCCGTTTTCGTTGCGAGGCGGCAGACATAAAACCGCCGCCATGTTGGAATTTGAGGTGATTTCTAGCTTCTAGCTGCGAGAATACAAAAGCGAGTGGTTGCGCAAACGTGCCCTTAGGGCTCATTTAATCCAACGACTCGCCTCTGCTTTCTCGCGGCTAAAAGCTAGAAGCCATGCGTAATTCCAACATGGCGGATGTTTTAGCTCTGTCGGCTCGCAACGAAAACAGTCAATAATGTGAGTTTAGAATACTGGAACAATTGTTTCGTCAGGGGGAATTCTTTAGCTTACTGTCACGGATTTTAAGACTGCAAGCATTTACTTAAAATAATGTCGGATTTAGCTAATCCAGGTAGCGTCGTTACCATGGTAACGATATCTTTCCCATCACGATTAAATTATAGCTGCGAGAATGTAAAGGCGAGTCGCTACACGCTTGGGAAGATAGAAATAGTATGCTGGCATTTTACTGGATGAGTTTAAAATAAAAACTCATTTTTATATTTAAAAAACCGTGGAGCAAAATATGCGCCGAGATAAATACAGTATACATATAAATACTACACATTTATTTCGGCGCACAACATGCTGCTGCACAGATAACATGATATGAGACCCCGAAAGAACTTTTTTAAGAAATTGGCTTGAATTTGAAAAGTTTTCATACGAATTCGGTTAAATTGTCCAAAAGTTTAATTTTTTTTTTATAACAAGAATCTGGTATCAATTGCTTTCTGCTTGAAAGCGTTATCAAGCGTTATTTATTGTTCATCATCAGTTTCTAGTTGTTTTTTTTTTTCTTTATTGAACTTTTTGAGTTGTGCGATGCGAGTTCACCTCTATTGTGTGTGAGGCGTATCTTGAGTCCTGGAAGTATTTTATGAGCGGCTACGTCTTCCTGGAGGGGGTGGCTTTAATCAACGGCCGCCATAGTTTTTGTAACCATCTTGGATATCAACAAGGCACTCTGCTGCCAAAAAACGTACAATCGATTATCTGTGTTCGTTCTGTGGCGAACTCAAGATAGGCTGCGCACACTTTTAGTTTAATGCTAGGTATTAAGAAGCTCCCCATCAGGAAAAATTCTAAGGGCCTTGCACGAAAAAAAAAAAAAAAAAAGAGCAAAAAAAGGTTTTTTTTTTTTTGCTTGTTTTGTTTTAAATTATTTTATTGGTTTAGGTTCTTTTTTGTTTTCAGTCTAAAACAATCCATTGGTTAGAATAAACATAAACGGGAAAAAAAGGCTATAGTTTGTTCCACATTATGTTTGCAGGAAACCGCCTCTATGACGCCACGTTTCCTTCCACTACGAGTGCAAAAAAAACCGTAAACATACCACTCGTAGACTGTAACAGTATAACTGTGTACAGTGTACACGTGTGACATACACATGTTTTTGTACTCGTAGTGCCAGGAAACGTGGCGTCATACAGTCATTTTCCTGCAAACATAGTGTGGAACAAACTATAGCTGTGTAGCTTTTCCAGCTGGTTATTTTGGAAGGCTGCAAAACGCATTTTTTATGAACCCTAGATAAACAATTTTTTTTTTATATGCAACTTTTTTGTTATATTTTATTTAAATGGCAGGTCATGATTTCGCTCTGTCAAACCTCCGGCGTTGGGTTGGGGGGGGGGGGAGGCCACTAAACACGGTGGGGAGTTTATGAAGAGTTCCGCAGGATGTTAATTTCGCACTAGTGAAAAGTTAGGTGTTGCAGAAGCGATCTTGTTAAATGTCTTTGTCATTCTTCCCAAACTTAAATCGGAAATCCCCTAAGCCGTTTTGGCGTTGTTAACAACCGTTGAAGTATATAAGAGAGCTGTTCGGAAAGGTTTAACGTCGTACCGTCCAGATGACGGTTTCGCAATGTCGAACCGCAAATGCCTTTATATCAACCATCAAACACTTCAAGGCAACTTCGAAACTAAAGTTCAAATTCTACTCTCGGTGGAATAATATTCTTTGTCATCGGTTTCCTGCTTCGAGGCGAAAGAGCTAACAAATTAAGGGTCAAGTAATTTCTGGCACTTTGGGATTTCTAGTTCGTAGCAACCTAAGCTCTTAGCCAATTACAACGCTCAAATAATTAAAGGCGGTAATTAACGGATACGGACGTGGACCACAATTCAACAACGTTTTGACTTACTCAGCAACAGCGTAGTATGTGAGAAGCCAAGAGCCTAACCAACAAACTTGCTGCGTTAGATGGTGGCGGTAATCGATACAAGGTCTGTGTACTGGAAAGTGGTGGGCTGGTGTGTTCGAGGAGGGTAACTAATCATCTTTGTGAATAATTTAAAGTCTGGGTTCCCACGAGGCTGCACGGACGACTGCTGACCTCTGCGAAAGGTCTCCGGAAAGGTTGTAGTTCATGACTGCCTAAAAACGTAAAATAAGAAGAAAAAAAATGTCCACAACTCGGGTGACCCATCGATTTGCTAAACTACTAGCTGGACCTTTTAACAGCAAAATAGAATACGGAAAAACAGGGTTGGACTGGGTTAGTTTTATGGATTTACCCGACTGTCATAAAAGGGGAGGGGGATGAGGCTTTAAAATGTTTGGCCATCGACGATAATAAGTGATTGAATTTTTTTTGCAAGACAAATACACTTAATGTGACAAATGCATTAGAATTTTCAATGCAAATGGTCGAACCCTAATGGAAGCAATTGTATGGATCGGAAGAAGGAAAGTGTGGCCGACACTTTCTCCACTATAAAGTGTATATCTTGCAAAATGAGGGCTCCGTATCAGGTGGAACGTTCAACATTCTGCCTTATTACCTTAACTTATGATACACAGCACTTTAACTTGAAAACAACCCAAACAAAATCTTTATAATAATCTCGGAGGCCGGCTAAAAGGAAGGCTAAAAGGAAAACCACTTCTCACCTCCTCGTGCCCGCATTGAAAATGCACTCTCCCACTCTACCCGCATGGAAACAGGAGGCAGGCATGAGTGGTCGATCAACTCAATAAAGGTTCAATCTGACAAGTCGTCGGGCCGAACAATCACTTCTCCCCTCCTCGCGCCCGTAAAGTAAATGCGCTCTCCCATTCTACCTGCATGCAAACAGGAGGCAGGCATGAGTGGTCGATCAATCTGACAAGTCGTGGGGAAGAGTGCCGGGAAAATGTCCCCGGAAATGTGTCCGTAAACTTAATTCATGACCGGCCCCGTGCATAGCACGGGCTTCCTCTAGTAATTTCATAAAATAATAGATTTTTTTAAGTTCATCATTAGGGTGGAGTGGAGAAACCTTTTTTCTAATTCCTCAATGGCAGGATGCAGAAAAGTTACTCTTAGGCATCACTATCATTCAGGTGCCTCAAGGGCCTACCAAGCTTTAACATTTTACGACAATGGGCGAAACGGCAAAACAGGCAAAAATGATGATTTGACTGTTTTAAAATCTAATTTTTTAAGATTATATCTCATTCGATTTTATCAGAGACGACGTTACCACGCCGTAATTAAAAAAAAAAATATTAAAAAATTGTTTGAATAATGTAGGATCGAAAATTGGCCAAAATGATATTTTAGGCCCATAACTACTACTTACACTATTGCGTTGCCAATTATGACAACCTTTATGATCAGTCTCTAAATGATTCAAAGAAGATAATGTTAAAATTAAATTCAAACCCAGTCAAATCATCATATTTGCCTTTTTTGTCATTCCGCGCATTGCTGTACAATGTTAAACTTGAAGGCCCTTGGGTCACCTCAAGACAATAATGACCCCAGAGTGATGAAATTGTTGGGGTATGATAGTGATGCCTAACAGCAAGTTTTCCACACCCTGCCAATGTGAGGAATTAAAAAAAACAGATTTCAACACTCCACCCTATTTATCATTACGCTGGGAAAAAAAAACTGTACTACTTAGTTAGAAATTAGAACGGCAAAGTTAACCAACGAAGCGATGCTTTCGGCCTGGATGGTTAATTTCGTCATCCGTGTTGTAAATCTATCTGTTGAATTCCAGCGATGTGATGTGTGTTACAATGTTAACGCTTTAGTTACGTTCTGTCCGTTGTATTTACACCTTTCTTAGTGTGGCTTCGAACGGGGCAGAGAAAAAAAAAAAAGTTAATTAACCCTTTTCTGCCCATGCCGAACTGGATGATTTTTTTAAGTCAGGTCAGTCGCGGGATTCGAACCGGCATTCACTTGATTTGAAAACGAGGACACGGGTACTCGGTGCCTGCGAGCACTGGGGCGTCAGATTTGATAGGCGTCCTGGTCCCAGTTGTACTTCTCTGGCTTCGTACAGACCCGGGTTCGATCCTGGCGATGGGAAGTGTATATGTACGGGTTTTTCTTCGGTTGTTTCCCGCCCGTTGCACCTCCGGGTGCTCCGGTTTCCTCCCTCATGCGGCAAAAAACAACTGTAATAATGGTGGTACTTCTTCCACTTAACATCTGCCGCCGGGGAATTTGGGTGGGTGGATGCCTCGAGCATCGTCTCTATGTATTATATACTAACCACCACACCATTGGGCAGTAAAGGGTTAGATAATATCAAAAAAAAAATAAAGAAAATCTAATACTAAACATATTATAATAATAAAAAAGAGCGTAGAATGCTATTTTCAATTCGCATCTGCCAGTGGCAGATGAGCAACGGCCCACCCAACAAACCCTGCGGAAAAAAGTTATGCAACATGACCGCTAACACCTTCAATTCGTACGATTCACTCGTTACCACTGATAATCGACGCCCCTCCCCCTCCCCCCTTCCTGTTTAAGCGAAAATTTGATATCTGATGTTAAAACTCCGGTGACGCAGTGTGACAACTTGGAATGACAATATAAATCGGTTTAAAGCTAATAAAAAATTTGCCTGGTAAAACTACATTAAATTTTATATTTGTGCAGAAAACCGCCAATAGTGGTCAGTATAGATGTCGTGACTCGTCTCCAAAAACCGGGTTCCGTGACTCGCCTAACAAAAAGAGCCAACGATAGAACAAGAAGGGCGAATACGCTTCTTTTTCTTTTTTTTTTTGTCTAAGGACGTTACTTCCGGTCCAAGCCACTAGAATGATGCGGCCATGCTGAGGGAGTGACGTAACAACAGCGGTTCGTAGCCACCGCTATTGATTAAAATCCACACTGTCAGTTTGTAAAGGATGTCAACAGCAATTTACAGGTGGTTGTGTCTAGGTGAGCCCAACAAACTAACCATGAGTAATAATTAATAAACGAAAACGAAACGTTAAACGTGAAAAGTAAGGGTCTAAAAGTCAAAATCAAGAAGGAACAAGCTTAGACAGTAAGGGTAAAAAGGTGTAAATTATTGTCCGTAGGTCAATGGTAAACATTCGACCCTTACTACCCGCTTAAAGCAATATACTAATTTCATTACGGGAGGAGCATATTCCAAAGGAAAACAACTCTAGGCAAGCGTTGTACGCACGCGGGCACGAGTTTGGAGGGCAAACGGGCAGAAACGCGTGTTGTTACTTCGGTGGCTCATTGGGACAAACACCAACTTTTTTCTTAAAGACAAAACTTTCATGAAACCAGAACTTCGGTGTTCCAACACCGGATAAGACACACTACAACCTAGGGCGATGTACGGTAAACTGTTCCCGCACTTGTGGTCATCTAGTTCTGGTTTCGTAAAAGTTTTGCATGTGTAGAAAAAAATAGTTGTGTGTCCCAATAAATCACCAAACGTTGCGATCACGCAGCTTAAAAATGGCCGGCAAACAACACTAAGGAGAGCGAGGGAGAGCGAATTTCGTGAAGGTGCAGCGTGTTCGCTAACATGTGCCGTGTGTGGTGGCTTGTGAAAATACCACGAATTGTTTTGGCAGTTTGAACTCCAATGTGGGCTGCGATTACCAACGCCATGTTGTATGTGCTTCTGCGGTCCTTATCACGCGATGAGCGCTACATGTGCTAGTAAGCCTCCTGTGACGTTACGCTGCGACCATTGCGACTGTAAGAGTTGTTACCCCCCTGCTACCAGGTAGTTAGCTTAATGGGTTAGTAAGCTCATTTCGTTAATCTGATTTTGTAAATATAGTTTGAGCCCATTTGGACAGAACGTGTGTATGCACGGTTGTAGCAGATGTTTTTTAGTCTTCTGTACAGGCGTCCGGCTGAGAAGACTATTGCAAGGACTTTGTTCGTTCCTCCGTCCGTCGGTACCAGATATTGACCAATGGTCGTTAACGGTACCAGATATTGACGACCATTGTTACAACGTTAGATTCAGTGTGAGAAGTTAGTTAAATAACATGGCAAATTAAAACATCGTTATTTCCTTATAGCTTATAGAATTCTTCGACGTAACTAAATTAAATAATAACATTTGATCGTCGAATTAAAATCCTAAGGTAACACTCAATAAAAACAAATGGATTTTAGCTTCTTTTAAAATAGTCTCGTCGCATTGTTGCATGAATGAATAGGCGTATCGTCGAACCAATTTCTCCATTAGGCCTATGGCAGATTACGAAATTAAAACTGCATTTTTAAAATTAGGCCTAAAAATAAAAATTAGGCCTAAAATCATGTTACCATGGCAACGTCAAGTTGCTACGAGTCGCTGTTGGCTTCATCAACAGCGTCTCTCGTCACTTTCCTACTACCACTGATCTATATAGGCTACGTTGCGCGTTACGTTGTAACACTGTAACTGTGTGCCCGAAGGCGTACCGTGTTGCAAAAATGAATAGGCTTACTATACAAACCAAATCTCCGTTAGCTGCTACTTACGAAATTAAAACTGCTGGTTAAAATTAGGCCTAAAAGCTGACAAATATGCCTAAAATGTAAAATAGGCTTAAAAGCTAACACATTTTTAACCGACAGTCGTGATGGCTACTGCTTTTAGATTAGGATAATAGAGATAGCTGTTGTAGTGCATGATAGAGATGTGCGCCTGAACATTGGAAGTGGAGGAACAGGCCAGAAGACCGGTAATGTAGCCGCTTGTTGTTCTTGGAATACCTTTAAAGAACTTTAAAGAACACAATTTTCTCGTGAAGTTTGACATTCCACTTTAGAATTTGTATTACCTTTATACGAATTTCGTTCATTTAAGGTAATTAATGATAACCAATAATGCTCTCTGTGACGAATACGTTGCCGTGATATCAAACCGGGAAAAAAAAAAAAAAAAACAGAACATTTTCAACTTAAAGCAAAGCAGGTAATGCACAATCACCACCATTGGTCTTGCGTAATGAATTCGTAAGCCAATTTTGTAAATCCAACTTTGTAAATACTGTATAACTCTATCCTATTCGGACGAAACATGTATGCGTACGGTTTTAGCAGGGTTTTTTTTTTGTGGTTAGAATATATTTAAAGAACTTTCTTTAAAGCATTTGACTCTTTATAGCATTTGACTTTTGATGCTTTAGAATTTTTGACTACCTTTATTCGAATTTCGTCGATTTAAAGGAATTGATGACAACCAAAATGCTCTCTACATACTGTGAATACGCTGTCATGTTACTGGTAAATGAACGTCATTTCCCTTGGATCATCACATGGGATTTCGTAGTTTTTGGTCAAAATGTATTTATTTCATTTCCTATTGTTATGGAAGAAAGCTGGCGCCCGGGTAGTAACGGTCTAATGCCTTAATAGCCTCTTACTGAAAACAATTTTACAATACACCTTTACTTTCAAGCTTGTCCGTGTTCCTTTTGGGTTTTCACTTTTAGTCCCTTACTCTTAACATTTAACGTTTCGTTTTTGTTTATTAATACGTGTTACTTTGAGAATTGCAGCTAAACTATAAAACAATGCAGTTGACGGAACTGCTTGCAATGAGAAGAACGCACAATTCACCCAAACTTGAGACGGAGTGTAACTTCGTATTTTATTTTTGATTTCACTTTTTTTATTGTTTTTTTTTTAAGGAAACCAGGAAATAACAAACATAACTTCAAAATGGCCGCCTGGTTGCAAGATGGCGTGCATTACAGATTAATATTGATGATGGTACATCAGCGTTAGATGAAAACTGCGTGTTTCGTTGATTCTTACTTGATCGCATACTTACTCATTTACCGTTTTGTGGTGGCAAAAGTTGGGATGAGGATTTTTTTTATGTAGTGTGTATACTTTTCAGTGCACCACTCATTTAGAATTTTTAGTAGTGGACTTGGTGCCTTTCTAACTACGTACGTCCATAGCATATTTCATCCTCCTCCAGTATTTCTGTACCAAACAATACGTCGAATTACTGATGCAGTTTTTAGTGCGTCCTTGCTTAAATATTCATCGTTGTTTTGTGGATGCCTTATTTTCCGAGGGTCTTCACGCTGTAGCCATGTAGCCACCTATTTATCGTAACACTTTCCTTGGGAGCTCAATTTACGGCTTCCTTCCTGTCTTTGTTTGTTGTTTACGTCGTAGGGATTGGTGAGGAGACGTGGCAGTTGGTGGGGGAGGAGAAGGGGGGGGGGGACAATAATTGAGGTTTCGTCCGTTGGTTAATTACGGGAATTGTAAAACGATACTTTTAAGCTTCCGTTACCCTGGAAACCGCGACAGCTGCGACAACCTGGTTTGACAAAAGCTATAACACAATTATTTTCACGGCAAAAGATTTCACATACAACGGAGGAGAAAATATACCTTAACGATGGTAGAATGAAGGTGCATAATTTCCTGTGAATCTTTTTTTTTTTTCATCTTTTTTTCGCAAGACTTTAATGTGTTTTCTCGTTGACTTATCTTCGCCAATCTCGTGTTACTTGATGCCATTCTTGTGAAGGAATGCCACGTTCAAATTAGCAGACACCAACTTTTCAGCTTAAAGATGAGGTACGTCGAAAGACAAAGTACGTTGCTGAAATAAATGGAAATAAGCCATCATTGGAAAACATTCAATAGAAATAACGTAAGTCAACTCCATGTACGGTGCTTACGTTCATCCGAACACTTTGACAATGTGACCCGGTAAACCATTTTTCTTCGTAATGACTGATATATCGCGACCTGCATCGATGTGAGCACTCGTACACGTTCCTCTACATTGGATGCAACGATTGGTGTGTATTTATGTCACTCTGCGCTTAGCCTACGAGTCAAAGGCGAATCGAAAACGAAATAATGATTGGGGCAAGAGAGGGGAAGGGGGGTATGTAGTAAAAAATGCCCGCCTAAGTCCCGTCTACTCCGAAACTTTAAAGAGATTTGTGGGCTCATTTCACTCTGATTTGGTGGTTTGTTCCCACTCCCTGTTATTTCCGACTGATGCCCATTTTTCGGACTGAAACTATTCCCATCTCCCCCCCCCCCCCCCGCCCACACACACACACATATTTTAGCCATGCCTTGAGTGTATTGATTTGTGTCTCTACCAAGCCTGTAGCCGATGGCTCGACATAAAGTGCCAACGATTGTTACCTTAACCCTACGAAGAGCACAGTTCTGCCTCCTAAAGCTGTGACAGCTTTTTGAGTAAATCCCTTAAGTGGTTAAGTACGGGATTCGGGTTTGGAGGCCGGACTCTGACCAATCCGGATCATGCTGCTTTGTTCAGAGTCGTCGCGTTGGTTGAATGTTGGTTTGTTTGCGATGTTTTTAAGGTGACTAGACCAAAACGTAAATGTCAGGGTCTTTTTTTTTTTAACATGGCGTGCCCTTAGTGATTTAAGGTTGCTTACCAGTAAATGTAAAACGCCCCCAGGTCGACCAGAGATTCCTTCGCAAAATCGTGCATATATCCTTTTACGATGTGCAGTCTGTTATATGATGGACAGAATGTCATTGGTGGAAG